>PITA01007722.1:0-89512 GCA_004023965.1 Spilogale gracilis
TTAAAAATAAGGTTTTGATGGTTTCTAACTCAAAAGAGTTTATAACTAGAGTCACAGAACCCTCATAATGGAAGAGACTTGGATACTATCTGGTCCAATTTCTTATCTGATATGCTTCCCTAATGGATTCTTGGCCAATCTCTCTTGGAACAGTTTTGACTAACTGATAGAAAGCCCTTCCTTTTTGAAGTCTGTCCTGGTATCTTCTACCCACCTCTACTCAAGTGCCTTTCATAGTCACAGGATAAGTTCAGTTTCTTTTAATAGTTGAGAAACAACCACTATGTGCTGTATTCACCTTTTTAAGTGGTGGCTTTTCTGGTCCAGTTATAGTTAATTAGTTAAGATGAGGTCATACTGGAGTAGGATGGGCCCCTAATCCAATATGACTGGTGTCCCTACATAAAAAGTGCTATATGAAGAGATGGATACTTACAGAGGGTGGTGGAAGTGAAGACACAGGCAGAATGCCAAGGAACACCTGAGACCGCCAGAAGCTAAGAACATGGATGGAACGTATCCTCTCCCACCACCCTCAGAGAGAACCAACTGATGATGCCTGGGTTTCTGACTTCCAGCCTCCCACGTTTCCTCAAGCTTTCGTCATGTCAGCAACCCCTTTTCTTTTCTAGACTCCATCTTCCAAATGTGGGCTCTTGTCATTATCCCTCTTAACATGTAAAGTCTAGTACTGAACAGAGTGGCTATGATGTGGTACAAACAGGAAACAGGAGGGAGGATGTATAATGTTATTTGATCTGGATACTAAATTTGCAACAATATAGTCAAAGTTCCTATTAGAAATTTTTAGCAGTTGCGGTGCATAGTTAATAATTTCACATAACTTTTGATTCTCTACCCTGCTCCCAATTCCGCTCTTCCACTAATCTTCCTCATTTCAGTAGACAGCCCCACAAATCACTCAGTTAGCTCTAGGCAACACTGGTTATCATTCTTGATCCCTTCCCCTCAACCCATTGCTATGTTCCACCTGTAATTTCTCTACCACTACCACTCCAGTCACCTTCCTCTCTCTTCTGTGCTGATGAAAGAGCCTCTTAAATTGTCTTTGGGTTTCCTCGCTGGGATCCTATTTAATGTATTCTTCACATAGCAGACAGAGCAATCTTCTTAAATTATAAATAACCTTATGATACTTCCCTACTCAGAGCTCTTCAGGACCCTTTAGTTCACACTTATACAAAATCTAGTCTTCTTTACTGTGGCTCAGAAGATCCTGCATGATCTGTCTACCTCTCCCACCCTACTCTTCATCTCCCTCTACTTTAGCCAGCTGGGCATTTCTTTTTGTTCTTTCTGTTTCTTGTACACACTAAGCTCCTCCTTAACTTAAGGCTCTTGCAAATGCGGTGTCCTATACCTGTAATGTTCTTCTCCCTAGATCATTGTATTGATTGTTTTTTCCCTTAATTCATTTCTACTTAAAAGTCAATTACTCAGGAAGTTCATATTTGACTACTCTAGAATAGAACCCTTATATCTCCCCACAGTCACATTCTGTTTCCCTACCCTGTTTTATTTTTCTTCCTGGAACTTATCTCCAGTTGCCATTACATGCTTGTTTAATCATTTGTGTAATTTCTGTATCTACCATTAGAATGTCAGCTCCATCAGAGAAAATTCATCTGTCTTGTTTTTTGCATTAAAGGTGCCTAAAATAATTCCAGGCACATACTAGGTAGTCCCTGAGACTAGTATGTTCCTGACACATACTTGTCAATGAATAAACTATTGAATGAATGGACTCTATTGAGTTTGTAGCCAGATAAACTCTTTTGTCTTCTTTTTTCCCTAAGATCTCCTCTCTGCATTGTGGTTTTCTAAAAAGTTTGGTAAATTTTTTTGATTTTTAAATTTTTTCAGTGTTCCAAGATTCATTGTTTATACCCCACACCCAATGCTCCATGCAATACGTGCCCTCAATACCCACCACCAGGCTCGCCCATCACCCCACCCCCTCCCCTCCAAGACCCTGTTTGTTTCTGAGTCCAAAGTCTTTTATGTTTTGTCTCCCTCCCCGGTTTATCCCACTTCCCATTTCCTTTCCTTCTCCTACTGTCCTCTGTATTACTCCTTGTGCTCCACAAGTAAGTGAAACCATATGGTACTTGACTTTCTCTGCTTGACTCATTTAACTCAGCATAATCTCTTCTAATCTGGTCCATGTTGCTACAAAAGTTGGGTATTCATCCTTTCTGATGGAGACCTAATATTCCATTGTATATATGTACCATGTCTTCTTTATCCATTCATCTATTGAAGGGCACCTTGGCTCTTTCCACAGTTTGGCGATTGTGGCCATTGCTGCAATGAACATTAGGGTACATATGGACCTTCTTTTCACTACATCTGTATATTTGGAGTAAATACCCAGTAGTGCAATTGCAGGGTCATAGAGTAGCTCTATTTTTAATTTTTTAAGGAATCTCCACACTGTTTTCCAAAGCGGCTATACCAACTTGCATTCCCACTAGCAATGTAAGAAGGTTCCCCTTTCTCCACAGCCTCTCCAACACTTGTTGTTTCCTGTCTTGTTAATTTTGACCATTCTGACTGGTGTAAGGTGGTATCTCAGTGTGGTTTTGATTTGAATTTCCCTGATCGCTAGTGATGAGAAAGAATTTCTCATGTGTCTTTTAGCCATTTGTATGTCTTCTATGGAGAAGTGCCTCATGTCTCCTGCCCATTTTTTGATGTGATCATCTTCTTTTTGGATGTTGAGTTTGAGTAGTTCTTTATAGATCTTGGATATCAGCCCTTTGTCTATTAGTGTCATTTGCAAATATCCTTTCCCATCCTGTAGGTTGCCTCTTTGTTTCCTTTATTGTGAGGAAGCTTTTTATTTTGATGACGTCCCAAAAGTTCATTTTTGCTTTTGTTTCCTTTGGAGACGTGTCTTGAAAGAAGTTGCTGTGTCCAATGTCAAAGAGGTTACTGCCTATGTTCTCCTCTAGGATTTTGATAGATTCCTGCCTCACGTTGAGGTCTTTTATCTATTTTGAGTTTATCTTTGTGTGTGGTGTAAGAGAATGATCCAGTTTCATTCTTCTATATGTAGCTGTCCAATTTTTCCATCACCATTTATTGAAGAGACTGTATTTTTTCCACTGGATATTTTTTTCTGCTTTGTCAAAGATGATATGACCATAGATTTGTGGGTCCATATCTGGACTTTCTACTCTGTTCCATTGGTCTATTTGTCTGTTTTTGTGCCAGTACCATGCTGTCTTGGTGATCACAGCTTTGTAATAAAGCTTGAAATCAGGCAACATGATGTGCCCAGCTTTGTTTTTCTTTTTCAACAGTTCCTTAGCAATTTGGGGTCTTTTCTGGTTCCATATAAATTTTAGAATTGTTTGTTCCAGCACTTTGAAAAATGTTGGTGGAATTTTAATTGGGATGTCATTGAAAGTATAGATTGCTCTGGGCAGTATAGACATTTCCAACAATGTTTATTCTTCCGATCCATGAGCCTGGAATGCTCTTCCATCTTTTTGTGTCTTCTTCAGTTTCTTTCATGAGTGTTCTGTAGTTCCTCAAGTTTAGATCCCTAACTTCTTTGGTTAGGTTTATTCCTAGGTATCTTATGGTTTTTGGTGCTCTAGTAAATGGAATTGATTCTTTGATTTGCCTTTCTATATTTTCATTGTTAGTGTATAAGAATGCAGCTGATTTCTGTGCATTGATTTTGTATCCTGCCACATTACTGAATTGTTGTATGAGTTTTAGTAGTTTGGCGTTCAAGTCTTTTGGGTTTTCCATATAGAGTATCATGTCATCTGTGAAGAGACAGAGTTTGACTTCTTTGCCAATTTGAATACCTTTTATTTCTTTTTGTTGTCTGATTGCTGTTGCTAGGACTTTTGACACTATGTTGCACAATAGTGGTGAGAGGATTAAAACTCATAAAATCTATCTATAAAAAACACACAGTGAATATCATATTTAATGGGGAAAAACTGATAGCCTTCCCACTGAGATCAGGAAAAAGTTTAGTAATTTTATCTTGAGTGCATTTCTTCTGAGATATGGGATTTAAATTTATGCTCTTCAGCTTGCTAGTTTTATATTTGACTCTTGAATTAGGCTCTAGTTTCTCTCATCTACGTTTTTCCATACTCTCCTTTCTAGTCTAAACCCTTTTTTTGTTATTATTTTTGGTAAATAAGATAAAATCTGGGGAATTCTACCTAATTCTGATATACATGAATGGATTGCCAGCTAATCAATTCAGCAGCCCCTATGCTCTTTTTTGCTCTTGCTTTAAAATAACAATTAAGGAAAGTAACTTTTTTCCTAAGCATTTTCTTCAAGTTTTGCCTCTTTCTGGGCTCATTTCATTTGGGAAAGCAGGCCAAATATAAGTGAAACAACAGGAGCATTGTGTAATATGTTTTATAATTAGGTGAAATGGCACATAGACTCTGAGGCTTTCAGAAAATGGAATAATCACAGAGAGTTTGCAGAATTAGAAGATATTTTGTGTAGAATGCTTCCGAACTTTTGAAAATGCTGGTATATGTTAAAGAGTAAAATCATGGACTTTTTTTTGAAGATTTTATTTATTTATTTGACGGAGACAGAGATCACAAGTAGGCGGAGAGGCAGGCAGTGAGAGAGAGGAGGAAGCAGACTCCCCGCTGAGCAGAGAGCCCGATGCGGGCCTCCCTGGATCCCTGGACTCTGAGATCATGACCTGAGCTGAAGGCAGAGGCTTTAACCCACTGAGCCACTCAGGCGGCCATAAAATCATGGACTTTTAGAAACAGTAGAGTGTTATATCGAGTTTTAGAAAAATTAACAGGGTTTAGAGCTGGTAATTTTGCCAGACTGTATGTGTTAACTGTGCATTACTTTTATCATCATCCAAAAAGACATCAATGTCCAAGTGAGGTCAAGGACAGAGTGGCAGAGACGATTCAACGTTTTCAGGTCAGCGTACAGCCTTGGATGTATTTTTGAGGGTGAGGTCAGTAACGCCACAGCAGTAAGCATAAGCTAACCATCTTGAGAGATTAATGATTCACTGCTCTCCTAGCCCAGAGACCCAGCACCATTTTTTTCCAAAATAACTTCTCATATAAAGGCCAAAAGCACTAAATGAGTGTGTTTTGCTCATGTGTATGTATTGGTGTACTTGTGGATATGTTTTACAGTAAACATCTATATGTGTGTATACTGTAGGAGAAGGAACATGCTCTTTTATTATCACAACATTTCTATTATTTTATCTTGTTTTATATAACCAGTAAGTCCCTCTAGTTTTTGAAGGCCTTACAAAGTTCATTATAGTGGCTCTAAAACAGTAGGGGAAAATATGGTTTTTCTATTAAAGTATCTGAATAGGATGACCCTATAGATCAACAATATGTTGAAGTACAGGAAGGAATTTAGGAAGACTGATGGGGAAGGGGTCTCATGCACACCCTTGAGAGTTTTGTTTGTTTTGTTTTTCATAGTGATGGCCTAATCTATTGGTAAAATTGGTTGATTGGTGGTAAACATTATGGAGCATGAAAATTATTCCACATGGCTAAGTTTTGCTTTTTCAACAACTATGCAGTTAGGGTGACCTAACTTTCATTTCCTGTTTCCATTATGGTTGTTAATCCCAATTCTTCCCACATCTGCACCCAGACATATCTCATTCTACAGTCTGTTTGCCCATCTGGGCTGTGGGGTGACCTCATTCTTGAGAAGAAGCCTGTAAGCTGTGCTCAAGATGGACAGCCCCTGACAAGTGGGTGCATGTACCCTGAGTGCAAAGATGCAGGGACGCTTTGGCCACCCTTGGCTCATTGTGCTGCAGAGCTCTTTGTAAAAGGTTTTCAGCATGTGTTTGGATATTTTCAAGGCTCATGCAATAGCTCTGTTTTAAATATTTAACATTATATGAGGATGTCTGAGGCTTCAGGAAATTATTCCTCTGATTTATAAAAGAAAAGGATTCTGATCATACAAATATGAATAGAATGATCAAAAGACCAAATGGCAATCCACTAACTTGCTGTCTTTTTTTGGTTTCAGAATTTTATATAGAGAGAACTTTTGTTCTTCTTGCCAATCAATCTGTCAATATGTATTTTTTTTAAAGATTTTATTTATTTATTTGACAGATAGAGATCACAAGTAGGCAGAGAAGCAGGCAGAGAGAGGAGGAAGCAGGCTCCCTGCTGAGCAGAAAGCCCGATGTTGGCCTTGATCCCAGGACCCTGAGATCATGACCTGAGCCGAAGGCAGAGGCCAGGCGCCCTGTCAATATGTATTTATTGAGCATTGTAAATACTTAGCAGAAAGGTAGATACAGAAAAGCAAAAGTCTTAGAAACCCACTTTTTAGGCATACATCTAGTTGAGAGACACTATTGAGTAGTGTGGAGTGGCATTACAGAATACTACTAGCAAATTTTTTGAGTGTTACCCCGTGCCAAGGGTAAGTGTTATCTTTAAAAGTGTCATTTCACTTAACCCTCAAAACAATCCATTAGATAAGTGCTACTTTTCTCCCCATTGCTCAGATCAGGAGCCAAAAGTTAGTGTGACTAAGGAACTTGACAAGAGGACTCTTCCAGGAGAGGTAGGATTCACATTCAGTTCTTTTTGAATTCACAGCTAGTTGAGGCTCCAGAGCTCAACATCTTAACCATGATACTGTAGCACCTTTTAGGTGCTGCCCTCTAGAGTGTGTGAAAGCAACACTTTCAGAGTAAAGATCAGATATGAAGGATCATGTCATCAGTGGACTTTACCCACTTATCCTTCAAAGAGGACTTGGACCTCCATTTACCTTATTTGAGGTGATCCAACCCCAGGAGTGCCTCACACTGGCCCAGGGTTATTCTTCAGTCTGTTCCCAGCATGTTCCTTCTAAAGCAACATAATAATATTAACACAAACAAAGATAAAAAGAAATGGAGTCCTTGGTTTTTGTTGTTTTTAACACTGATTATTACTAATTAAATACTGTCACCAAATCTCCTTTAGATTATGTGGATAATTACTTTTCCTTGATTTACAAGTTAAAACCATGTAAGAAATGTAGCCTTTGTAAGTAAATCTTTACATTCTTTATTTGCTTTTATAATTTTTTTACAATCCTCTTGTTAGAGTGTATTGATTAAGAGAAAAGTGACAAGATAGGGACATCCCCTCTTACCACTTTTTTTCAACATAGTACTAGAAGTCCTAGCCTCAGCAATCAGACAACAAAAAGAAACAAAATTATCCAAATTGGCAAGGAAGAAATCAAAATTTCAGTATTTGCAGATGACATGATACTTTATGTAGAAAACCCAAAAGGCTCCACAAAAATTGCTAAAACTGACATACAAATTCAGTAAAGTTGTAGAATACAAAATCAATGTATAGCAATCTGTTACATTTCTATAAACCAATAATGAAGCAACAAAAGGGAAATCAAGGAATCATTCCAAGTTAAAATTGTACCAGTATCCATAAAATACCTAGGAATAAACCTAACTAAAGGGGTAAAAGATCTGCACTCTGAAAACTACAAAACACTTCTGAAAGAAATTGAAGAGGACACAAAAGAATACAGAAACATTCCATGTTTACTAATTAGAAGAAAAAAATATTGTTAAAATGTCTATACTACCCAAAGCAATCTATATATTTAATGTAATCCGTATCAAAATACAACCAGCATTTTTCACAGAGCTAGAACAAACCATCCTAAAATATGTCTGGAACTACAAAAGATCCCAAGTAGCCAAAGCAGGCTTGAAAAAGGAAAGCAAAGCTGGAGGTAACACAATTTCAGACTTCAAACTATATTACAAAGTTGTAGTCTTCAAGACAGTATGGTCCTGGCACAAAAACAGACATACAGATCACTGGAACAGAATAGAAAACCCAGAAATGGACCCACAATGGTGGGTCCATTTGACAAAACAGGAAAGACTATCCAATGGAAAAAAGATAGTCCCTTCAACAAATGGTGCTGGTGAAACTGAACAGCAACATGTAGAAGAATGAAACTAGACCACTTTCTTACACCATACAGAAAAATAAATTCAAAGTGGATGAAAGACTTAAATGTGAGACAGGAAGCCATCAAAATCCTAGAGAACATAAACAGTAACCTCTTTGACATCAGCCCAGATAGCTTCTTACTAGATATGTCTCCTGAGGCAAGGGAAACAAAAGCAAAAATAAACTATTGAGACGTCATAAAGATAAAAAGCTTCTGCACAGTGAAAGGAACAATCAATAAAACTAAAAGGTAACCTTTGGAATAGGAGAAGATATTCGCAAATGACATATTGGATAAGGTTTAGTACCCAAAATATGTAAAGAACTTAAAAACTCAACACCCTGAAAACAAATAATATAGTTAAAAAATGGACAGAAAACATGAATAGACATTTTTCCAAAAAAGACATACAGATGGCTAACAGACACATGAAAAGATACTCAACATCACTCATCATTGGGGAAATGCAAATCAAAACTACAATGAGATATTACCTCACACCTGTCAGAATGGCTAAAATGAATAACACAGGAAACAACAGATGTTGGTGACAACGTGGATAAAAGAGAATCCTTTTACACTGTTGATGCAAACTGATGTAGCACTCTAGAGATTCCTCAAAAAGTTAAAAATAGAACTACCCTATGACCCAGGAGTTTAACTACTGATTTGAAGGGATACATGCACCCCTTTGTTTATAGCAGAATTGTCAACTATAGCCAAATTATGGAAAGAGCCTGAATGTCCATCAACTGATGAATGAGAAAAAAAAGATGTGGGGTATACACACACACACACACACACACACACACACACACACACACAGGAATATTACTCGGCCATAAAAAAGAATGAAATCTTGAATGTGCAATGATGTCGATGGAGCTAGAGAGTATTATGCTAAGCAAAAATAAGTCAGAGAAAGACAAATACCATATGATTTCATTCATATGTGGAATTTAAGAAACAAACAAATAAACATGGGGGTAAAAAGAGAGGCAAAATAGACTTTTAACTATAGAGAACAAACAAACAGGGTTGCTGGAAGGGAGGTGGGGAGTAGGGGGTATATGTTAAATAGGTGATGCAGATTAAGGAGGTCATTTGTTGTGATGAGAACTGCGTGTTGTGTGTAAATGATGAATCACTAAATCCTACACCTGAAACTAATATTACACTGTATGCTAACTAACTGGAAATTAAATACAAATTTGGAAGCAAAAATAAAACAAGTAAATAAATGGACATTCATTCAGCAAATATTCACTGAGGACCATGATCCAATAACTAAACCAGGAAATTTCAGATGCCTTCACCTTACATTATCATACAGATGCATAAACAGAAATAATGGGTTGGTTTGATAAAAATAATTTGAGGGGTGCCTGGGTGGCTCAGAGAGTTAAGCCTCTGCCTCCGACTCGGGTCATGATCTCAGGGTCCTGGGATAGAGTCAAACATCAGGCTCTCTGCTCAGCGGGGAGCCTGCTTCCCCCTCTTTTTCTGGCTGCCTCTCTGCCTATTTGTGATCTCTCTTTGTCACATAAATAAATAAAATCTTTTAAAAAATAATTTGAATTATGCAGTATAAACAACCAGTCACACAGCTGGTTAATTTTCTTAACGGTGTACCTGTGTGTCGTTGGGGAGGATATAATGTAGGTAGAATTTAAACCTGAGAATACACCATGTCAGGGATCTTTTTCTTTTTTTAGCTACTATGCTTCATTTTTCTTCTGAAGATGAAAATCAGTGTTACTCGCTTTTAATGTAATAGGGCAGTCAACAGAATAATTTCAGGTCTTGAGTGAAGGAATTGCAAAAAAATTGAAATTGCCTAGGTAAAGTTTGAAGTTGCCAAATAATGCCATAGATTTCAGCTGTATTTATACATATGTTCAAAATTCTTTCTTTATTTATATAATGTTTTATTTTTTAAAAGATTTTATTTATTTATTTGAGAGAGAGTGAGCATGAATGGGGGTGGGGTGTTGCAGAGGGAGAGAGAGAAGCAGACATCCTGCTAAGCAGGGAGCCCAGTGCAGAGCCCTATCCCAGGACCCTGGGATCATGACCTGAGAAGAAGGCAGATGCTTAAATGACTGAGCCTCCCATGTACCCCTATTTATATTTTATTTATTTATATTTAACACTGAGTGATTAATTGAGATTATATCAAAGACTATAAGATTTTTGTGACTGGTTGGTGTTCCTTATTCAAGGCCACTCCCACCCAATTTACCACCACAGCCAGCAAAGTGGTAGCCTTTGTTCCACAAATACATTTTTAAAAACATGTGTTAATGGTTTTTTTTCCCCTGGAGTAAGTTACTAATTCTTTTATTTGACAGAGTTATTTCAAAAAGAGACGTTTGCAGTTTTTGACATACCAAGAGGTGCTTCAGTAGGTGAATAGATAAACTGTGGTATATAGAGACAATGGAATAACTCAGTGCTAAAAAGAAATGTGCTGTCAAGCTGTGACAAGGAAACTTAAATGCTTATTACCAAGTGAAAGAAGTCAATCTGAAAAGGCTACTATCTGTATACTTCCTTTTTAAAAAATTAAAATATAATGTATTATATTTCAGGGGTATAGGTCTGTTATTCATCAGTCTTACACAATTCATAGCACTCACCATAGCATATACTCTCCCCAATGTGCATCACCCAACCACACCATCCCTCTCATCCTTCTCCCCTCAAACAACCCTCAATTTGTTTCCTGGGATTAAGAGTCTCTTATGGTTTATCTCCCTCTCTGGTTTCATCTTGTTTCGTTTTTTCCTCCCTTCCTCTATGATCCTCTGTCTTGTTTCTCAAATTCCTCATATCAGTGAGATCATATGATAATTGTCTTTCTTTGATTGACTTATTTCACTTAGCATAAGAGCCTCTAGTTCTATCTACATCTTTGTGAATGGCAAGATTTTTTTTATGGCTGCATAGTATTCCGATGTGTGTGTGTGTGTGTGTGTGTGTGTGTGTGTGTGTGTGTATCACATCTTCTTTATCCATTCATCTTTTGATGGACATCTAGGATCTTTCTGTGATTTGGTTATTATGGACATTAGTGCTATAAACATTGGGGTGTGCATGCCCCTTCGGATCATTACATTTGTATCCTTAGGGTAAATACCCAGTAGTGCAATTGCTGGGGCTTAAGGCAGCTCTATTTTCAACTTTTTGAGGAATCTCCATACTGTTTTCCAGAGTGGCAGCCCCAGCTTGCATTCCCACCAAGAGTGTAAGAGGGTTCCCCTTTCTCTGCATACTTGCCAACACCTGTCATTTCCTGACTGGTTAATTTTAGCCATTCTGACTGGTGTGAGGTGGTATCTCACTGTGGTTTTTATTTGTATTTTCCTGTGCCAAATGATGTTGAGCACTTTTTCATGTGTCTGTTGGCCATTTGAATGTCTTCTTTGCAGAAATGTCTGTTCATAGGGCACCTGAGTGGCTCAGTCATTAAGTGTCTGCTTTCAGCTCAGGTCATGATTCCAGAGTCCCAGGATCAAGCCCCACATAATATCCTTGCTTAGCAGGAAGCCTGCTTTTCCCTTTCCCATTCCTCCTATTTGTGTTCCCTCTCTAGTTCTGTTTCTCTCTGTCAAATAAATAATTAAAATCTTTTTTTTTTAAGATTTTATTTATTTGACAGAGAGAAACACAGCCAGAGAGGGAACACAAGCAGAGGGAGCGAGAGAGGGAGAAGCAGGCTTCCTGCTGAGCAGGGAGCCTGATGTGGTACTTGATCCTGGGACTCTAGGATCATGACCCGAGCCAAAGGCAGTCGCTTAACCAACTGAGCCACCCAGGTGCCCCAAATAAAATCTTAAAAAAAAAAAGAAAAGAAAAAAAAGAAATGTCTGTTCATGTCTTTGGCCCATTTCTTGGTTGGATTATTTGTTCTTTGGGTGTTGAATTTGATTAAGTTCTTTATATATTTTTGGATCCTAGCCCTTTATCTGATATGTCATTTGCAAATATCTTCTCCCATTATGTGAGTTGTCTTTGGTTTTGTTGACTGTTTCCTTTGCTGTGCAAAAGCTTTTGATCTTAATGAATTCTCAATCGTTAATTTTTGCCCTTGCTTCCCTTGCTTTTAGCAGTGTTTCTAAGGAGAAGTTGCTGTGGTTGAGGTCAAAGAGGTTGCTGCCTGTGTTTTCCTCAAGGATTTTGATGGATTCTGTCTCACATTGACGTCTTTCATCCATTTTGAGTCTCTTATTGTGTTTCATGTAAGGAAATGGTCCAGTTTCATTCTTCTGCATGTGGCTGTGCAATTTTCCCAACACCATTTGTTGAAGAGACTGTCTTTTTTCCATTGGACATTCTTTCCTGCTTTGTTGAAGATTAGTTGATCATAATGTTGAGGGCCCATCTCTGGACTCTCTATTCTGTTCCATTGATCTATGTGTCTGTTTTTGTGCCAGTACCATACTGTCTTGATGATTATAGCTTTGTAATAGAGCTTGAAGTCTGGAATTGTGATGCTGCCAACTTGGTTTTCTTTTTCAACACTGCTCTGGCTATTTGGGGTCTTTTCTGGTTCCATATAGATTTTAGGGTTATTTGCTCCATTTCTTTGAAAAAGGTTGATGGTATTTTGATAGGTATTACATTAAATGTATAGATTGCTTTACATCCCAAAACCAGATAAAGACCCCATCAAAAAGGAGAATTATAGACCAATCTCCCTGATGAACGTGGATGCAAAAATTCTCACCAAAATACTAGCCAATAGGATCCAAAGGTACATTAAAAAGA
Organism: Spilogale gracilis; assembly: GCA_004023965.1. Taxonomy (NCBI): domain Eukaryota; kingdom Metazoa; phylum Chordata; class Mammalia; order Carnivora; family Mephitidae; genus Spilogale; species Spilogale gracilis. Next base: position 12,784 of record PITA01007722.1, read on the forward strand.
TTATTCACCACGACCAACTGGGATTTACTCCTGGGCTCCAGAGTTGCTTCAACATCTGCAAATCAATCAGTGTTATACAACACATTAATAAAAGAAAGAACAAGAACCATATCATGCTCTCGATAGATGCAGAAAAAGCATTTAACAAAGTACAGCATTCTTTGTTGATCAAAACTCTTCACAGTGTAGGGATAGAGGGTGCATACCTCAATAACACAAAAGCCATCTGTGAAAAACCCACAGCAAATATCATCTCAGGATCACAGCAGGGCTGTCCACTATCACCACTGCTATTCAACATAGTACTAGAAGTCCTAGCCTCAGCAATCAGACAACAGAAAGATATAAAAGACCTCTGCATCAACAATGAAGAAGTCAAACTCTCACTCTTTGCAGATGATATGATACTTTATGTGGAAAACCCAAAAGACTCCACACCAAAATTGCTAAAACTCATACAGAAATTCAATAAAGTGTCAGTATATAAAATCAATGCACAAAAATCAGTTGCATTTCTATACACCACCACCAAGACAGAAGAAAGAGAAATTAAGGAGTTGATCCCATTTACAATTGCACCAAAAACCATAAGATACCTTGGAACAAATCTAACCAAAGAGGCAAAGAATCTGTACTCAGAAAACTACAGAATACTCATGGAAGAAATTGAGGAAGATGCAAAGAAATGGAAAAAAGTTCCATGCTCATGGATTAGAAGAACAAATATTGCGAAAATGTTTATGCTACCTAGAGCAATCTGTATACTTCTGATGTAGGAAAAAACATTAGGATTTGAAGCTGATAGCCAAGAAGGAATTCTTGAGACATCTTTGGTTCAAAAAAGTAATTTTATTTAAGCACAGGGAATGGACAGTGGGCAGAAAAACTGCAGTGGGGTCATGAGGAATGACCCATTATATACTTTCAAGTTGGGAGGGAGTTAGGGATAGTGTAACTCTCTAAGGAATTTTGGAAGCAACGTTTCCAGAACTTTGAGGGGGTTAGCTATTGTTGGGAAAAAGGCCATTTATTACCATCTAATGAAACCTTAGTCATAAGACCCTTCAGGTTTATATCAGTGGGCCATATGCTTAGGGGATGATTGCCAACATAAATTTTTGGGGGGTTAAAGATAAAGGAAATTTCTAAAGGAATTTTTATATGTTAAAGTAGACTTACAGGATGCTGGGGTTTGGGCTAACTTTGCCTTTTGCCCTTAGCAATGTATTAACTTGGGCAGTTGATTCCCTAGAGGAATGTCCGCCTGTTTTAAAGACTTGTCAATGGGCTATAGGTAGTAAGGAAATGAATAATATCTCTTCTGCCTTTGTTTCCCACATCACTTCCAACTATCTGATATTCTGGAAAAGGCAAAATTATGGAGACATATGGAGACCAAAACATATGGAGACCACTCTACTGTGGAGTGGTTGCCAGGGTTTAGAAGGTGAGTAGGGTTAAATAGGCAGATCACAGGATTTTTAGGGAAGTGAAACTACTCTATGGTAGTGCCTGGTGGATATATGTCATTACCCGTTCGCCCATATCCATAGAATGTCCAACACCAAGAGTGAACCCTGATGTAGACTATGGGCTTTGGGTAGTAATGATGTGTCAATATAGGTTCATCCATTGTAATACTGCTCTGGTGGGTGATATTGATATGGGGGAGGGTGTGCATATGTAGCGGCAGAGGATGTATTGGAAATCTTTGTCACATTCTGCTCAATTTTGTCATGAGCCTGAAACTCTTTAAAAAGGTCTGTTAAGAAATGAAAAGAGAAAAGGGAGAAATTTGGACTTTATGTAATGTCATTTTCATAGTTTCAATAGCCAGAACTTTAAAAAAAAAGAATATTTGAATCTATGTGAACATTTTGATTGTTAAAACCTCAAATATTACTTAATAGATTAAGATTTCAGGAAAAAAGACACACCCAAGGTGACAATGTGTAGACCATGCTTCAGCCTAGAGCAATCTGAGCTGTCAAGGACGTTAAAGCTCATTAGCAGGATTCCTGCACAGAAACATTGGCAGTCACAGCCCTGCATTTCACAGTTCTTAGAAAAATCTTCTCATTGATGTAGGGGTGTTGCACTCAAGTTGAGAGCCTGAGGTATTTAATTGAAAGGCAAACATATTGGTTTTATGTCTTGTGCTTTCTGGAGAGGGTAGCTTTTTTATTTTTAAAGTGACAATAGTGAGAAAAAAGAAGGGGGGGGGAGCCACCCACCTTTGACTGCATTAAACTACCCAGTAGCTGTTTATAACATAACACATCATTCCATCTGATAAGAGTCTTTAACTTATGAAAAGAAGGCCATACTGAGGGATTAACAAGCGGAACTGGGTGAAATGCTACACTTGCTTTTGATGGTGTGAGATTTATCTTCTGCAAGCTATTGATATTATTTTCCCACTGTTTTCTTAAAGATTAGCTGTAGGGAATTTAAATAATTAGGCATAAAACCTCTGGCATGATATTTAATCAGTCGCATCTTAGTTTTCAGCCAAGGCAAGGGCTGTGGTCAGTTGTGGGAAAGGCAGATGAAGCAGAGGAGACCTGGCCAAGCTGCCCTCCTCACCACCTGTGTGCGCATGTTCTCAGGGTGACCGTGGTGTCCAGAAACAAGCCACATCCTCAAGCAACCTGCTCACTCTGCTGGCATTTCTCTTTATCGTACAGCCTAGAGTTCTTCTTTCCAGGCAATGGAAACCAAAAAGGAGTAAGAAGAAATAAATGTGACTTAGAAGGCCCATCCCTCTAGGAGAAATCTGGGGATTCTTTAACTCTCATGTTTCCAGGAAGGATGGGGAGAAACAATGAAATGTATAGGTTAATGAAAAATGCCCATGAGTCAGGCTAGTTTTTAACATTTCAGGTTGTAGGTGTATTAGGGTTCTCCAGAGAAACAGAACTAATAAGATATGTGTGTGTGCACACGCCTGCAAGTGTGTGTGTCTATACACAAAGAGAGAGAGGGAGAGAGAAACTTCAAGGAATTGGTTCATGAGATTATGGAGACTAACAAATCCAAAATATTCAGAGTAGGTTCTCAGGCTGGGGACCCTGGGAGAAGCTAATGTTGTTGTTAAGTCCAAAGACCTTTATCAGCAGAATTATTTCTTTTTCAGGGAAGTAAATCTTTGTTCTATTAAGGCCTTTGACTAAATAAGATCCACCTGCATTGTGGAGGATAATCTGCTTTACTCAAAGTTCACTTATATGTTCAGTTCATCCAAAAAATACAGTAACATTGGAATAGTGTTTCACCAAGTATCTAGGCACTGTAGCCTAGCCAAGCTGACACATAAAACTAACCATCATAGTGGGTTCCTTGTTAACTAGTAAGACTAAATATTGTATATTTGCATCCTATCAAATTCCACTATACTTTGAGACGATAAGCCCAGGGAGGAGTATAATGTATATTAAGTCATAGCCTTTTAAAGTGGTTCTAAAAACCTAGCTAACAAAATAGGATAATAATAGGATATGAGTCTAAAGAATAATAAACAGTTGTCAATTTACTTGGTACTATGTGTTTGAAATGTTTGGATCCTCATAAAACTGGTGAGGTAGCAAATACCCAGAATCAATGAACTGGGTTCAAATTCCAGCTCTACCACTCACTGGCTGTGTGACCTTGGCAAAATCTTTAGCCTCTCTGTTCTTCAGTTCTTGTAATAGGAAAATGGGAATAATCATCGCACCCTCTGCCAGGATTATTCAGAAGATAAAATGAGTACTCGTAGCAAGTATTTAGAGCAGAGTCTGGCATACTAGAGGCACTTGGTGAAAATTAGCCATTATCGTTATAGAGGATAATAGAACAAAGAGATGGAGACCGAGAAGGCATGATATCCATCTGGAACCTAGAAATGGCATATTGGCTACATGCCAATATCCAGCATGTTTTTAAGTAGATAAATGAATATGTCCTTCCACTGAAGTCATATGAACCTGAAGTTCAACTGAAAACAGAACATTCCAGTCTCCCTTGGCAAACCCATGACTAATTTTGCTAACAGGGAATATGAGGGGAGTCCTGACACTTGTCTCCAATATATGGTGTCCAAGTACTGTCATTTTTGATTACCTTTATTGAGTTTGAATTGAATAAAACCATCTATGCACAAAGTTTCCCCTAGGGGCCTTTCCCAAAAAGGTGGGGCAACAACAACAACAAAAAAAACCGCCCAGACTGAGCAATCCAAAGTGTTTCAGAATGGGCTAGTATGAGAGACTCCACAGGCCTAACCTTCCTTGAGTTTATTTTATCACATCTTAGGGCATAAGGAGTTATCTTGAAGAAACACTTTTTGACTTATGGTAATACTGGGATCTCTGTAATAAAAAGCAATATGTATTTTGTTTCATTTTGGGAGTCTCAACAATAGCAGCCCCAAACACTTTAGAATAATCATTGTGCCATTAAAAGACAGCAGCTGCCACAAACCTTAGGTTTTTAGTAACTCAGCTAAGGGCACTTTGAAACTGTGATGACACAAGTCACAAAGGAACCATTAGCAAGATCTCTAGGTCTAAGTGGCTCCTTGATTTAACATCTCATTGCTGACATTTCCAGCTTTTCCCACCCTTATTGTGAAGCTGCACTGATTTCTGAGTGTAGTTTGGATACTACCTTTAACTATTTGGTTTTCTTTTCTTTTTTGACTTTGCCTGTTGTTAGATGTGAAAGCAACGCGTTCATTAGTTTCTTTTGCCTGGGGCTTCAGTTAAATAAGAGACTTCAAACTCACATAATTGTTTTCTGACCAGGATAGAATCCTAAGAGAACTCCCTCTTGCCTGAAAATCCATGTCACAGGCCTCATGTAGTTATTTTGTGCTTCTGGGCTCATTCTTTGAATTCTTAGTATAGAAAACCAATAAACAGTAACAATGATTTTTATGCTAACTAGGTCAAAATGGGTTCTCCAGTCCACCATTAAAAATCAGGAATCAGTCAGACTGTAACACAGAGACCAGTAAATTGTTAGGTGATCAGGGTTATTTACTAATGTTTTGACGTCTCCACTTAGCATAAAGGTGAACTGGAGGAAATTCTGACCACATAGACCCCCACATGACGTTTTATTGGCTTGGCAAATTTATAAATCCTGTATCCATGAGATAATTGGCAACTCACTCCTTCACAGATGTGACTTATGTAATCAGGGTGGGAAAAATATTCACTGAAGCTGACCTGCTGGAAATCTTTACTTTTAATCTATAACATATAATGAGGTTATGAATATAAAAATATGGGCCAAATACCAGTTTGTTGTATTGTAAAGAAGTATACAAGTGTAAGGAGATATTATATTATTGAGATCTATCTGTCTATTAAATATGAAGATAATCAGTGTTATGACTCTATATTTTACTTTTTTGCAAGTACTTCTCCAGACCTTCATAGTGGAGTCCAACTTCAGTTTCAAAAACTATATATTTGGATTTTTTTCTTAATGAGTAATTTTCTTCTGTTTACTCATTCTTTATTTTGATAGTAGATCTTATAGAGCTATACCTATTAATCAACAGGAAGAGTAAATATAAGACCATAGACACATGAAGGGTCAGATTGCCAGCTGGCATAAACTGAAAAGTGGAGTGTATGTGTCATAAATTACTCTGCATGACGATCTAGCCATTGTTATTTGCAGAAAACTTTTTATTTTTGTTAGGTCAAGAAACCTGTAATTCTCCAAGTGATCTCTGAACCTTATTTAATGCAGCCAACTACAAAAGGAGCTGGGTTGAACTTTGGTGTCTGCAAGTTAGAAAGTAATAACTTTCTCATCTCTTCCGTAAGTGACTTATGCCATGTGATGAATGCAGACCCTTCCCTCACAAGGGCTTCTTGATATTATACACTTGTAGCAAATAAGGTTAGAACCTTTAAAATATAGCATTTAGTAATGTGCTGGAAATAGCTTCTTCTTGATTCCTTTAAAGGTCACCGCATTTGCTTTCCAGGCGTCATTTTAGCTCTAGCCTCTACAGTGTGGAACTGAGAACATGCTTGCCTTTGCGCCTTCAATTTTCCCAAGCTTAAGAGTAAAATGGCAAGATCTTTCACATAAAGTGGCGTGTGTGTGTGTTTCGGTGTGTGTGTATGTGTTCTTGTGAGTTTAGGCGTATAAATGCGTTACCAATAGAATCTTAACGTTGGTTATATATATGGACACTGTTTTTTCAGTTGGAGGTAAGGTTATTATCTCGTATTATCCTCAGTTCAAAAGCCAAGCTTGTGGGATGAAATTGAGGCAACATCTACTAAAGGAAAGCAAACTCTGAGGAAAGCAGTCAATTACTTGTGCTTTTCCTGAGCACTCCATGGACCATGCTCACCAAATCTAAGTACATTAACAAGACCCTAGCCAGATAAATTAGCATCAACCCAAACTGAAAAAAATGAATTCATCAAGCCATTGATATAAAGCAAGAAAAAAGAGCCCATTGCAGCTATCAAAATTAGATTGCAATGGCAGATTGAAATGAGAGACTATTTCACACCCACTGATACAAATCAAGTCCAGACTGGCAGAAAGAGAATGGCTTCCCTTGTAAAACATATTTCACTAGAATCATCATTGTCATTTGTTAGCACTGTCAGTATCCTTACCTTTTCACATCTCCATCATTAGCATCATTGTTAACATCGTCACTGTCCTGTTTATAGTCAGCAGTTGTGTTTCTTTTTAGAAGTACACTAAAGATTAAAAATGGCCCATATCTGCTAATTGCTTGCACTCTGTTTTCAACCGTGCCCAGCTAATTCTGATCCTCTCCCTGCCCACTAAAATCTCTACCTAGAACTCATAGCCAGCTTAAATTCGTCTTCCAGGACCTCCTTTTTGAGTTCCCCATAGCAGCCATTATCAGGCTATTTCTAATTTTTCATTTAAGATTATCTGCTTTGGTTATCAGCAATCTTTTCAAATGTGCATATTTTCTTGGTTTAGGTAGAATATTATTGGGTCTTTGTACATTGGTGTAAACTCGATATTATTTAGATTAGTGCCTTATATGTAGTATTGTGTAATATTTAATAAATATTCAAAATACATTTATCAGTAGATTGCAATTGTATAGAGAACTTGGAGAATTTGTTCACAGTCAGAATGTTCCTATAAATGGTGCTAGTTTAGCCAGAGGAGTTTGTATGTGGAGATGACATCATATGTACTTAGGGTGGAAAATATCATGAGTGGGAAGTCAAGGAAGTTGGAATTTGTATAAAGTGGAGATCTCTCCGAAGAAAGAGCAGTTGACCTGTTTTTAAAAATGTTCTCTGCATGAAATCTCTAGATTTGGCAAAGTCTGTTGAGAGGGTTGGAGAAAATTCTATGAGGGGTTGTAAACATGAAATCAGAGGGTTAAGCCAGTTGCACAAAAGTGAGTGAGGTAAGTGTGGGAAAAATGACTGGTGAAACAACACTGAAAATCAGGATCAAGAGTTTGCATTTGGGTTAGATGGATGAAAACTGTCCTTAGAAGATTTTGAATAACTGGAGAAGCCCATCCATATAGCACCATGTACAAGATCATTTTGGTGGGAACAAAAAGTGAGCAGGGAGAAGAGATTGCCATAACTCATGGATAGAGTAACCTGGATCTGAGCAGGGGCATGAGAGAAGAAGGGGGAGAGATGAATGACAAACAGAATTGCATAGACTTGCAACCTGGTCTGTATAAGGGGCAACGGAGGGAGAGATTGACATTGTTGGTGATACTGAAGCCTCAGGAGAAAGGAAAGGTGAGCAGTGAAATAGTATAATCCCAGTTAATAAGGAGAGTAGGTGAATAGAAGATTATTAATTCCCTTATTCCAGAGAGATCTTTCCTTAGGCTTCAGCTCGTGGACAATAATGGGAAGGCTTAACATTATACAGAATTTGGACTTGTGAGTTGAGATATGTTTAGCCTTTTAGCAGATAAAGGGTACAGAAAGCCACTGAATGGAACTCAGAAGTACTGGGTTCTAGACTCATCATGTCTTTTAACTGTAAGTCTAGCTTCTCTTAGCTTTTGAGAAACAAGAGGAATAGATTAAATAATTTCTAAGCAAGCCTTCATGTTCTGTGTTCTTCACTCCATTTCAGTACTCCATTGCCTGAGATTTGACAGCATGGTGTTGGTTGAAAGTATAACTTATGTGGATTCAGCCCAGATGGCTGTATAGAACCCCTATCTATCAGAGTCAGAGAAACAGAGAATATCTATCCAACATCTGCATTTTGTAATATATATTAATATACATCAGATATTGTTCCAGGGATCTTTCTTTCAAAGTCATTTGTAGTTGACTTTGCTGCCAGGGAGCTAGTCAAATATGACAAAGGTGGAAAAGATGAGGTATTAGAAGGCGAGCAGGGAAGAAGAAAAACACCTTGGAGGGAGAATGACATTTTTAGCCCGTGTTGTTCATGTGGGACTTTCAGGAGTGTGGTATGATATAGGTTCATCAATGAAACACCCAGAAATGTGTTTATGTCCTTACAAATGAGTAGACAGTATCTGTGCTGGTGGCCCCACATTCATGCAATTTCTTTTCCTTTTGACTTGGAAACATTAGCTTGTGTGAATTTCAAAATAACATCTTGCTATGCAAACTCCCTCTGTTTGAGTTATTTATTTGCTGTAAGTGAAATGACACCTTACTGCAGCTTGGAATTTCCCAGGTACTTTGAATACATATATCTAAAATGTTATAAGATATATGAATATATATCCTTAACTAATGGCTCACAATGCCATCTACACCTGAATCTGGTGAAACTTTTAGCTCCAACTACCAATTTACAGGAGGGAAGAGAGGAGGAAAGTGTTAAACTGTACCACGGGCATGCAATCAGCTACATCCAAACTATGGAGGAATCTTTAAGGGATATCATTTGATTTTTTAACAAACATATTACATGAAAGACAAAAGAGAAATGAGATGGAACCCATAGATCAAAGGGTTAAATATTCACAAATAAATGGCAATATGTGGACTTCATTTGCCTCCTAATGCAGACATATAAATTTTAAAATTATGACAATTAAAAGACAATTGTAGATGTGAACATTAACTAGATATTTGACAATCATTTAGAAAATATTGGTAATTTTAAGAGCTATGATAATGGTATTATGATTTCTTAAAGGTTCATTATCTTCTGGAGGTGAACACATTACTTACTGAAGTATTTGTAGATTAAATGATATGTCTAATTTTCTCAAAATAACATGGGAAGGGAGAGTAGCTGAAACCAGGATAGGCCATAAGTTGAACCTGGATGATGGGTACACAGTACTTCATTGTACTATTCTGTGCTTGAAGTTCACCCCAATAAGAACATTATTTTTTTTTTAAAGATTTTATTTATTTGACAGAGAGAAACACAGCCAGAGAGGGAACACAAGCAGGGGGAGTGAGAGAGGGAGAAGCAGGCTTCCCACCGAGCAGGGAGCCTGATGTGGGACTCAATCCCAGGTCTCCGGGATCATGACCTGAGCCGAAGGCAGTCGCTTAACCAACTGAGCCACCCAGGCGCCCCCGGAGCTTTCTTAATACTTTTTTCAAATGACAGATTAGATTATCCCTAAAATAATGGGATATAGATATTATTGCTGTTTGTGTAGAAAGTGTTGTTAAGGGGCGCCTGGGTGGCTCAGTTGGTTAAGCGACTGCCTTCGGCTCAGGTCATGATCCTGGAGACACGGGATGGAGTCCTGCCTGAAGCCTGCTTCTCCCTCTTTCACTCCCTCTGCTTGTGTTCCCTCTCTGGCTGTGTTTCTCTCTATCAAATAAATAAATAAAATCTTTAGAAAAAAAAAAGTAAAGTGGTCAGGCTAAAGAGGGAGAAGCATTCTTAACAAAAATATTTTTTTGTTTTTTAAATTTGTACTCTACTAATGGATTCTTCCCCTGTCTCCTCAGTTTCTAAACTGGGATTGGAAGAGGAAGAAAAGAACCTGATCAGGAGGAGAAAAGAACTTTAATTTTTCTGGCATTGCTGTTTTTATCAGTCAGTCCTTTTGGCCTTTTTAAAAAGGCAAATGCCTGATGAAAAGGACCCCTAGTCACTGACTAGTCCCAGCATTTAGACTCAGACTTAATTCTTCTGGATTTCATGTGATTTCCAAACAATAAATATACTTTAGAGAGAGAAAGGAAATTGGGAAATCCAAATCAAACAGCTGTAGCTATGGTTTCTCTACCCTTCACTTTCTAGAGCCCGTAGAAAGATGGAGTGAACAGTTCTCTTTGTTTTCATCTCCCTCCTGGTGATATCTGTAATGGACATTTGTCTTAAGAGTAATTTTTGTTGATGTATTCCTTTTTCTCTTCCATCCTACCAGTGGATTTTAGGGTCAGCTGACCTCACTCCCTGCTCTAGGGTTGGGCTCAGATTGGCTTAACCCACTCAATACATTTTGTTTCTTTGGTTTGGACTGTTGGTTCTTAGGAGGACATATTCCCCCATGTGACTTCAGCCAGTGTATTTCTCAGCACTGTTGTAATACAAGGGCAGAGGGAATCTCTCCTACGGGACTTGAACAAAGACAGCTGTATCCCTGACTTTGTTAAGCAGTTATCCTGCTACCACAGGAGAGTGGGCATTAAAATGGAGCTCATATTGAGGATTGCTGAGCAGAAATGTGGAAAGAAATTTGGTCTTTGGAAATATAACACTTTGGAAATTATGCTAGATCAATTAACCATGAATATGCTTTTCCTTAAGGCTATATTTGTTCTGAGGGTCAGTAAGTCTTGATTATGTAATCCAAATAAATTGTGTTTTACCTTATTTGTAACTAAGAGCATCTTAGTACAAATGGAACATTCTTACCTGTTGACATAGAAATGGTGGAGTTATAATATTTTGATGAAGAATCCAGGGGTGAGACTATATTGCTCCCTTGCCTCTTGAATTGGCCCCCATCAGATGTATTAAGACAAGATTAGTTGGAGACATCAAATAAATATGTCATGTGATTAGACAAACCGAGAGGCATAATTTTGCTGAGTCTAATCCTATCTGGTGGACATAGAAAATTCTGAAGAGTACCAAGTGAAAAGGTAGAGGTAATACTTCAAGATCTGCATAATAAACTTGTGATATCACTAGAGGTTGGGGGCTAGGAGAGAAGAAATGCTGAGTTTAGGTTCTTACCATTTCTGTTCCATCTTTGGAAAAAAAATCCATGTCAGCTGTATAGATCAGTATGTACACCCCAAATAGTACTAGATTGCTCCATGGGGATTAGCAATGTTTGCTTTATTTACCTTTGTATTTATTAACTATATTGATTGACTACCATATGTATGCTGGGTACTGGTTGAAATATTCTAGTGTGAGAATATCAGAGAGTAAGCAACTAGACAAGTAAATCGGTCATTTCTCAGATAACAGTAAGTGCTCAGGAGAAAAAGAAAATAGAATAAAGCAGTCTGAGGAAGAGTAATGTATAGTGTTCTAGAAGGTGACACTGGAACAGAAATCTGAAAGACATGAAGAATCCTTCCAGAACAAGTTAAATTTAGGTATCAACCATTTTTTACATACTTTTTAGTTTGGAAAGGGAATTCAGTTCTTATTTACAATTGCTTATAAAACAGGCCAAACAAAATAAAAGTGGCAAAGAAAAAGCCAAAATCTCCTCCTTAATTTATTTATTTAGAGAAGGAGAGGGGAGGGAGGGACAGAGGGAGAAAGAGAATCTTAAGAGGCCTCTATGCCCAGCTCAGCGCCAGATGTGGGGCTTGATCTCACAACCCTGAGATCATGACCTGAACCAAAATCAAGAGTTGGAAGCTTAACCAACTGAGCCACTAGGTGCCCCTAGAAATCTCCTCCCTTTTATAGCTTCCTTGTATTCTCCCCATTTTAAACACTTGCCCATCACCCTGTGCATAGAAATGGAAGTTACAATTCGTTGGGTAGTCAGCCATACCTTTTTTCTGTTTATACAAATTTATACTCCCTGAAATACACATGGAAAATGTAAATATGTTTATAATTATTTCTCTTATAAAATTGTGATTATATTGTGGACTATTCTCTGCAGTTTGCTCTATTTATGTAACAATATTTTGTTCACCATGACAATATACATTAATAGATATCTAACACAGTCCTTTCTGTCTTGCCATTTGGTTGCTCCTCTTTTACTTATATTTCTCATGCTAGATAACAGAAAAGAATAAAACCTGTGATGTGTGTTCTCCTAAAATTTTCTCATACCTATGTATTCCAGATGATGGAAGTCAGTGGAAACAAGAAATTATTTCATATGAGCAGTTTTGGTGATAAATTGCAATTTTATATTTGTCTATCTCTCATAGGTTTGCACAAGCCTCCTAAGTAATTTTGCCTAGAAATTCGGGATAAAATCACAGAAAGGTAAATATTAGAGAGAACCATGAAATTTTAGCATTGAAATGTACTTAAAATACCACCTAATCTAATTTTATTCTGTTAATTGGTAAATATAATAGTAAGTGCCTAACATTCAGTAGGTGCCATGAAAGAAAAAGTTATCTAGGACATAATCTTAGTCTTCATCTTAACAGAAGGTCAAGCAAAGATTGAAAGAGACTGGAATCATTTTCCAAGGCACAATAAGAAAGTGACAGATGTAATTTGAACACAGACCATTTGGCTCTAAGCTCAGGGCTCTTTTCCATTGTACCTCATGGCCTACAACAGTTTCTAATAGTAAATAACTGAAAGGCCAGTCCTGAGTGTTCTCATTTGCAAAAAGTTTACCCATTAGAAGTCCATGCAGTGAAATGAAATACTAGTTAAACAGCTCTCATCCATCCAAGCTGGTTATTTATTATGAAAAATTTTAGCATAAAAACCTAATTTCAACCCATTTTCTCAGAGGGTAAATTTTATTCCATTTCCTTTTCTCAAAACTCTGTCATTAGTATATTAGACTAATGAGTGAATCAATTATTTAAAACTGGCAATATTTTTTTATTATGTCTAATTAAGTGTTTAATCAGAACATTCTGGTCTTTAATCCTCTGAAAACAGCTTTTGCCAGAGGATTAATGAAATGGATGGGCAAAACATTACTAATAAACCCTTTTACTCAGAGGACTAAGAAGGGAGCTAGAGCCTTAAAGGTGAAGGTAAACAGGAAGTTTTCCCAGAACAGACAGGAAATGGCAATAAATCTAATAATTGAAGACCATGTTTGTGAACAGGTTTTAACTGAGAAGAGTAGCTGTAACCTCAACTTGTTAAAAAAATATAAGTTTGTTAAAATGTTAAAGAATGACTAAAAAATTGAGTTGACTGTTGGTTTTGGATATAAAGTGTAGGTACCATAACATAATCAGTTGTCCTTAAACTATACATTTGGGGCAGTCATGTCAAAAGTCCCCATAGCTTTTTTTTTTTTGTGGCATTTAATTAGCTAATTTCGAATATTATGTGGAAGAGCAAAACCCAGGGATAGCCAAGACATTTTTGGAGAAGAACAAGATGCGAAGTAGAGAGAGACAAATCTTAAGACACACACACACACACACACACACACACACACACACACACACACACAATGTGCCTTACAGTTTTGACCCAGGAATAGACAAGTAGACCAATGAAGGAGAACAGAGTAGAAACAGATCTACTTTGTGGAAATTTGTGGGCACTATAAGTAAATGAAGTAATTATGGATTATTCAGTAAATAGTGCTAGGACATCCACTTTCCCCATGGAAAAATGAAATCAGATACCTACCTAACATCATACACAGAAATCAATTTCAGGTAGAGCAATGGGTGAAATGAGAATGACAAAAATAAATAATTTTTGGAAATTAAATTTTGGAAATTAAAAATTCAGGAAACTGTTATTTTGTGGGTTTTTTTGGTAGGTACTTTTTAAAGTAAAATAAAAGAAATGCACTAACTAGAACAAAATTTGATAAATTTGCATTAAAATGAAGAAATGCTTGCAAAAATCTCATAGAAAGAGTGAAAAGACAAGGCCCAAACTTAAGATATTTGCAACACATTAACTGTAAAAAAAAAAAAAAAAGATTAGTATGTAGATAATACAGAGAATTTTTACAAATCCATTAGGAAGGGATGCCTGACTGGTTCAGTCAATAAAACATGTGACTCTGAGCCCCATACTGGGTGCAGAGATTACTTAAAAATAAAATCTCTAGGGGCTCCTGGGTGGCTCAGTCACTTAAGTGGCTGCCTTCAACTCAGGTCATGATCCCAGGGTCCCGGGATCAAGCCCCTCATCAGGCTCCCTGCTCCACAGGAAAGCTGCTTTCCCCACTGCTACTTCCCCTACTTCTGTTCTCTCTCTTGCTGTGTCTCTCTCTGTCAAATAAATAAATAAATAAACAAACAAACAAATAAATAAATAAATAAAATCTTTAAAAAAACAAACAGGAGGGCACCTGGGTGGCTCAATGAGGTAAAGCCTCTGCCTTCGGCTCAGGTCATGATCTCAGGGTCCTGGGATTGAGGCCTGCATCAGGCTCTTTGCTCAGCGGGGAGCCTGCTTCCTCCTCTTTCTCTCTGCCTCCCTCTCTGTCTACTTGTGATCTCTCTCTCTCTGTCAAATAAATAAATAAAATCTTTAAAAAAAAAAAAACAGGAAAAACAAATCATTAGAAAATGGCCAACGATTCTATAGAAAATGAGCAAAAGGTGTGAACAGGCATTTCACAGAAAATGTGAATGGCCTGTAAACATACAAAACTATGTTTAATATCATTAGCAATAATAGGAATATAAAATAAAACTTCAATAAAATATCATATCCCACATACTTGTGAAGCAAAAAATTTTTAAGCTGTTGACAATGGGAAGTGCCATCAAGAATGTGAAGCAATAGGAATTTCACATTCACTACTGGTGGGAATATAAGTGTTTAAAACCACTTGGGGAAAAAAAAAGAAGCAAAATATTGTTCATCCATGGCCAGTAAAGTTGAAGACATCTATACTCTATGACAAGAAATTCACACCCAGGTATGATCTCAGGAAAAATCTTGCACATGTACACCAAGAAACTTACACAAAAATATTCATAATAGAAATGTTTTTAAGAGCCCAAACCTGGGGAAAATGGTTAAATAAATAACAATCCATTCACACAATAAAATATGAAGTAGCAGTGAAAATAGACAAGATCTATATATATCAACATGATGAATCTTTTTTTTTAAAGATTTTTATTTATTTGACAGACAGAAACACAGCCAGAGAGGGAACACAAGCAGGGGGAGAGAGAGAGGGAGAAGCAGGCTTCCCGCTGAGCAGGGAGCCCAATGTGGGGCTCAGTCCTGGGTCTCTGGGATCATGACCTGAGCTGAAGGCAGTTGATCAACCAACTGAGCCACCCAGGCACCCCAACATGATGAATCTTAAATTCATCTTAAACTCTAATGCACAGGGCAAGAAGAAAGTCCAAAAAAATGGTTACAATATGAAAAAGTTTAAGAAGAATAAGATCTGAACAATTAATGGTTCAAGAATATGCTTAGATGGTAAAACCCTATAGAAAAGTGAAGAAATTACTAATATAAAATTGAGGACAGTGGTTACAGTAGCACGCACTGTTTCAGAGTCATCAGTTCCATGAACCACTCTCACTCTTCAAATAGCTTCTTTTGTCTTCACATTTTTTTAGTGCTTTGGCTTCACAGATTCACATCTCACCTATATTCTGAGAACTTCTGAATTTTTTACGTCCATTGCAGCTCTCCTCTGAACCATATAGACTCTTATGCTCAGCTGCTTTTCTGCTGTATCCATTTGGGTGTCTAACAGGTAACTTATCTTAGCTTGTCCAAACCTGAACTCCTGGTACCTGACCTCTCTCACCCTAGCTAAGTCTTGCTTCTTTAACATCCTGCCCCTCCTAGTGAACAACATTTTTACGTTTCCAGTTTACTCAGGCAAAAGTAAACAAACATCGTGGATTCTTTCTTGACTTCTTTATCTCCCTCTCTGAGTTCAGTCAATCAGCATGTCCTTTTGGCTCTACTTTCAAATTTTGTGGAGACTCTGACAACTCTCATGACTTCTACCAGTATGGTCCATGTCATCTTTCCTTTTGTCATGACCACTTTTCCCCATCCCCACCTCTCCATATCCTCCCTTACATCATTTTCCATATCACTCAAAGTGAAAACTAAATTTTCTCAGAGCCTCGCATGATCCACACAACCCCTTGTCTCCTGACCACATCTCCACTATCCTCTCCCTCCTTCACCTTGACCTCTTTGCTTTGAATAAGTCAATAGTGCCATTTTCCCAGGGTTTTTGCACTAGTTCACCCTTCTGCCTGGAATGTTCTTTCCATGGATACCCCCTTGGCTCACTTCCTCAACCCCTTCAGCTTTGTGCTCAAATGCTCCAAGTATGGTCTTTCCTATCTAGCCCTCCAGGTCTCCTGTCTTCCCTCTTGTAGTTACCACCATTTCACATACTATATATTTTACATAGTTGTTTATTCTGTCTTCCCCAAATAGAACATGCACTGCAAGAAGGTAGGGATTTTTGTCTGCTTGATTCACTGCTGTATCTCCTTGAATGTAGAAACCTGCCTAACACATAATATATGATCAGTATAAATTTAATGACTGAAGAGGAAAACATGGTGCTTTGATGGAATTAAAACAAAACAAAACAAAACAAAAGCAGTTTGAATGCAGCAGATAATGGATGAGAGACCAGCCTGGAAAGGTATACTAGAACTAAAGCAAGATGCATATTTTTGCCGTATGAGCATGGATTAGGAATTATGTAAACTAAGCTTTATGACAGCTGGTTCCTGAGGGCCTGGCGTCCTGCAGAGGGAAGATTTAAATTCCAAGTTCATGGTAAAACATCTGAAGTTCATTGCTAGGACTGGTGTAAGAAAGGAACATGGAAGGTCCATGCAGGACCCTAAACAGAATCCATACCATGGGTGGGATCACTGAGGACATTAAGAGACAGTGGTACTGTAAAAAGATGACAAAGGGAAAGCTGTGAAACCTGCTGGTAGATCTACAACATGGAAATGGCTCACAAGTTGAACTTCTGGATGTGATGTGTAAGAATCAGGTGAATCCATGGCAGGGCTGCTGAGGCCTGTGGATGGTAATCCCAGTATGAAAATCCCTATCCAGCTCTCTCTTTTCTTCCTCCAATACCATTTTCTCTTACCTTTATTATAAAAGTGACCTGACTCCCCTACCCACTCCCCTCCAAAAAAAAAGAATTGTCTAAAATATATTACTTTACTTAATTTAACAAACATCATACTCCTGATAAAGATATTTCAACTCTGTCTACATCCACAGAGGACACTGGCTGTCATGCATAGCCATTTTGAGTCTGAATTTTCAAGGTGTTTTGCTGTGTGTGCTAATGTTTGAAGTACTATCATGGACACACACATACACACACACACAAATAGATACCATATATTCATACACATACATAATAAACACATACATACACACAAGTATATCTACATAGACATACATATATACATGAGTTTTTGAAATAAGCAAGAAAAGAAAGAAGCAATGCAGTCAACATTAAGAACCCGCTTATAAAAACAGAAAGGTGTACAAATTGTTTGTTTGTGATCTACTGAACTTAGAAACAAACGAATTTATGAACAGCCTTCCTGAATTAACCTATTTGCAAGTGGAAGATATTGACTACACAGATTTTTATTTAGTTGTAGTCTGTAATCTGACTATGGAAAATAATATCTTATAAACTAAGCCTCAGCAGGACAGAATTTCTAGTTAATGCCTATGAGGCATTTATCCTGAATTGATTGGCTCTTCTACCACACACAACCAGGTTGACTGGCCATTCTAAATAACAGGACCATTTAGAAAGCTCGCTGTGATAATCCTTTTACAATACTCTCATGGACCATTTGTAAAGGGATAGATTTTGTTAGAACTACTATGTCCTAAACCACAATGGCCTCTGCTCAGTAAGATCACATATGTGGGCTGCTTGGTAATTTCAGATTTATCTTTATCACCTTGAACTGTTATGTACGGTTAATAATGTAACAACTAATTTATCCAATGTCAGAAGATCTGTTTGACTGTCATAATGTTTCTAGGGAAAAAAAAAATTCCTGTCCAATGAAAAGACACTGTATGCTTTCACTATTGTCCTTCAGGTCTTTCAGAACTGAAGCTCTGTAGAAAACACAAAACTTGTATGCATATGCAAGCTGGCATGCTAGCTCCAGATGTAATTGAAGACACATTTCTCCATGGATTGAAGTGTTTTGTTTAGAAATACATTTCTCATTTCCCATTATACTCTTTTCTACATTTAAGGTGTTTGTTTGTTTGTTTGTTTGTTTGTTTTTTAGGAATAGTTTCTTTAACGATTTCCTTTAAAAAAATAATATTTAATAGTATGAGAAGAGGTCTGTTGTGGTTTGGGTGTGGCTAAACCAGTGGTGGCCCTTTCAATATTCATGTATTGGAATAATCATAGCCTCTTTTACTTTCCAGTAATCATAGCCTCTTTTACTTTCCAGCCATTCTGTTTTTCTCACAAAAATTTTCAAGACCAGCTTCTTCCATTTTCCCTAAATCTGGGTTGATCAGGAATATAAATTTCAGTCAGAATCTTGGTTTATACAACCCTGGAAGCAAAGTGGCCACATATTTTTTAAAAGCCTCTTCCATGAGCACTGGGTGTGGGGCATGGGCAATGAATCTTGGAACACTGAAAAAATAAAATAAATTTAAAGTAAAAAAAATAAAAAAAATGAAGAACAGAAGACTTATGTTCCCACAAAAACTTGCAAAAAAAAAAAAAGAAGAATTCTCATTGTGATATAAACTGAAAATATTTATACTCATGCAAATAAACTGCCTCAGCTCCTAAAGATTAAAAAATAAAAATAAAAATAAAAAAGCCTCTTCCATGAGTCTGGCAATTTTGTGATAGAGTGTTACCACCTCTTCTCATTGTTCTCATCTAGGACAGCCCCTCCCACGCAGGCAAGAGCTGAATGTCTCCTTGAGAAAAGAGGCGATCAGCAAGTGGATGTCTAGTTCATTGTTCAGTCCTTCTCTGGTGAATAGTGCTTTTGCGTTGCCGGTGGAAATTCAAGCGTGAAGCCAATTTTTATGCTCTAGATGGCAAAAAAGTGCAGCTAATTCCAAAGGGTTTCTCCTTCTTCCCCTGGCAGCTGGTATGTTTGTATAGTGGGGATGAAAGGCTTGACATCTGTGTTTACATTTCTACGTAACAGGGTCCCCCAAACCCACATTTAGGAATCATTTATATCCAAGCACCTCTGCCTCAGAATTACAACAGCAAAGTCTTTCAACTTCTTCTAGGCTAGGGCCTTTGATCTCCCTGTGCAAAGTGCTCTTTGATGAGTTGTGATTGGAAGAGGAGGGCTGGGAAGGTTCTATACTTTGACAGCTTCCTCCTCTCTCTCCACCCCCAACCATATAGGAATATTACTCAGACCTTTAAATAACCAAATCTCCTTCTATAAATTCCACTGAATCATCAGAATAAAATTAAAATAGACTAGTGTAACCAAAGCAGTGGATCTCAAAGAATTTGCATTTTTTAATAAGTACTCCAGTTAATTCTTAATTAATTTCTGATTCCAGGTAGATTAGAGTCACCTGAGTTGCTTTTCAGACATGGGAATTCTAGAACCCTCTGCAACTCAATGCGAATATCTACGTGTGGTTCCAGGAATCTGTATTTTTCACATCTTGAGATGAATCTTATGTATATCATTGCTTAGGAACCCTAATACTAGTTGGCCATGGGTACAGAACCTTTAATTTGAGGGCTAAGGTATATTTGTTTTTGTTGCAAGACAGCATTTCAACCTCTGACCCTTTCAGTGAAACGGCAATGGTCTTCTCAAGACAGAATTAGTGTAAGTTGATAAAATCATCATCTTTAATGTTTGAATGTTTTGATTTTTCCTGATCACATTATACTACTTACTATTCATAAATTTTTGACTTGTAACTTGAGGCAAATTAAGAAATATTTGTGGAACCCAAACTTCTGGAATTTGATCTTGGACCTGATCTAAGTTTTCATTGCTTGAATTGTACCAAGCAGTGAACTCCATCATCTGTACCCCATCATCTGAAATGATATCCCACTTTTTTTATAAAAAAAAATTCTATTGAGGTTTATAAATTAGATATAATTAGATATCGTAGATTCACATGCATTTTTAAGAAACAATACAGAGAGCTCCTTTGTATACCCTTTCTCTCATTTCCCTCAATGGTAACATTTTGTAAGACTGTAGTACAGTCTCACAAACAGGATATTGACATCGATACAATCTACAGATCTTATTCAAATTTCCCATTTTATTTGTACTCATTTGTGTGCATTTGTGTGTATTTAGTTCTCTATAATTTTATCTCCTCTGTAGATTTGTGTATCTCCTACTAGTCAAGATACTGAACTGTTCCATTATTACAAGGATTCTTGAGTTTCCTTTTTATAACCATACCCGTCTCTCTCTTGCTTCCTCTCCAAACCCTGATAACTACTAATATGTTCTCAACTTCTAAATTTTTAACTTCTAAGTTTTAAAAATTGTTACATAAATGGAATCACACACTATATAATCTTGGATTGGCTTCTTTTTATTCAGTATGGTTCCCTGGAGATTCATCCAAGTTGTCACATGTATCAATAGTTCTTTCATTTCTATTGCTGACTAATATTCCATACTTTGAATGTACACAGTTTATTTAACCATTCATTCACTGAAGTACACCTGGACTGTTTCTACCTTTTGGCTATTATGAAAAAAGCTTCTATGAACATTCATGTATGGTTTTCTGTATGAATATAACTATGCTGGTATTTACCAGCCTCTTCAACTTTTATACTTTTTAGGCTAATCACAAACTCGATCATTAGAATCTTCCCAGTTAATTTCAGTTAATCTTATATTATACCCTTCTTGGATGTCAAAGCAACACTTACCTGTAATGTACTAAGCATTTTAGCATCTGCCTATAATCAAGTTATTTCATATTATGTTTATTGACTTCTCAGTGAAATGGGGAGCTCTTTGAAGGCAGAGACCACATCATATTCCGCTTTTGTATAACCTGTCATACCTACTACAGCTTTAGACATACCAGCAAATGAACCAACCAGGCAGATGATATATTATTTTTTTCATTTAATCTCACTTCCTGTTGTGCCTCTGTGACCAACAAAATTTATCACGCTAAATACTGTGTGGATTTAAGAATGCATATTTAGAAGACAGAACTTCCTCTTGGTGGATGTACAATTTTGTTAGAAAACTAAAACCAACACTAATGTGTTTGAGGTTATAAAACAATGAGTTGCTGTGATTTTGAAGCCAAATACACAGACAGAGAAGAGAGAGATAAGTGGGGCTGGACAAGTTAAGAATGTTTCATGGAGAAAGTGGATTTTAAGTCAGTACTTAAAGAAAGAGAGGAGTCATATAAGATTTGGTGAAGAAGGAAAAGATTCTAAGTAGAAAGATTATCTCGGTGTTACAGGGGTATTGTGTGTTGGTGAGTTGCTCAAGAAAAGATTGATGATCAGCATAAGTAAGTGAGGTGTGATCTGACTGTGGCAGATCTTGGAGGGTATGTATGGCATATTTGTGCAGGTTTCATCTTCTGGAATATAAAATTGGTAACAGAAACCCACGGGAACTAAACATGTTGAGGTAGGTCCAGGCTGTTAGACTGTGCTCCAACTTTGTCAGACTTAGGACCTACTGTGCTCTAGATGTTCTGGGAATTTCTGAACTTTCAAGAAGTATTATGGAGCAATGAGATTTATGACTTGGTATGCCCTTGACTAGCACATGGTACCTGTTAGGAGGTATTTGAATTGGGTCCACAGACTTGTCCAATGTTCTAGTAGTTGCTGAAGGAAGTCTGCTTAGGAGACAAAATAGTGGTGCACTCCCTCCACCAGCGGAAGCATCAGGTGCTTCAAAGGCTAGGTGATGAACATAAACTGAGCTGAAGAGAGAGCATGGGTCCTAGGTACGGAGTGATGCTCTACCTTAATAGCTCCTGTCACTCCCGCTTCCCTTTTCTCCTTCTCATAACATCTGGACAATTCTGCTATGAGAAAGTCCTATGAAAAAGCTGATCAGAAGGAGCTAAAGGAGCTTTCCTGTTAGGTACAGTGGATGAAGCTGTCTAGAGATCAGAAGTCCAAGGGAAGATCACTAGCTTTACAGACAATGGTCCTGGATCCATCAATGACCCACAGAGCCAAAGATCATAAGAGCAGTGGGCATCAGAACAAAGCTGTGATTGTCACCATTACACCACCACCAGGTCTCCTAGAAGAAGTCACTTGGAAGGGAGTTTCTGTGTAGGGCTCAGAGGCTCAAGATATGTGCTTTTGTTATAAAGGTGATACTGTAGCACTCATTGGATGGTGAGGCCTGGGAAGGGATGGGTCGCACAGCTTCTGGTATCTGGTGAAAACTGAATAGTGAATATTAATATCAGTAACACCTTAGATACTGGCTATGCTAATTTGTGGCCAGTTGCAGAAGACATTGTGTGTACCAACAGCAAAAAGAAGTTATACTCATACATAGGGTGTTAGTGATGGTTCCATCCCTTGTACTTCTGTGTTTGTTTCATTTCTATTTTCAATTGTGAAGGCAAGTCATTTATTAACAAATACCTAAAGAACTCTGTTTGTAGCTTTAGAGGTCTGCAATAGGAAAATGTTCATAGCCTAAGGGTCTCACAGTAAAAAGCAAAATATGTGTAATTCCTAAATACTTATGGAATTTCAAGCCCAAAATCACTTAAAGTATTAATGACTTTAGTGAAGACAGACATCTAACTTAAAATCAACAAATCATTAGACTTGCAGTAAAAGTGTAAGCAGTGCTTAATTAGTATACTTGTTGATTATTTTCCTTGACAAAGACATTATTTGTTAAATCTAATGGTGCCTCAAAGATCAGCTGAATATTGAGAAAGGCAACCAGCCAGTGACTTCAAATCACTTAACCAAAAGAGTGTTTTCTTCCTACTCTCTTCCATCAGAATAATATCCATTGTTATTATTATCATTATTTTTGTATTATTATCATTTGGTTTAGTTTTGTTCATATAAGTAAATTAAAACATTCTGGGATATAGATGTAGTCTCTAAGTTCTGTATAAAATAAAGTGAAAGGCAATGTGATGATAGAGATATGATTTGTTTTCTGTTTTTCTTATATAAACCTCTTTGTGTTCAAGTTGTACTCTCAAAGGAGATTTCTTTTTATATTAGCTCTGGCCCACAGAGAAATAGGTGACTGCCTTACCATCATTGTGGGAAAGGTTGGCCCCATTAGCTCTGCTTTACACATGAGGAGTTTATATAAATTATCCAAAGTTAGCAAATGGTAGAACTGAAATTAGAAGCTACGTCTGTGTGACTCCAAAAACTCCCATTATTTTTCCTGCACCATGCTAAAGAAAGATAATCAGGATATATGAGTCACAAGCCATAGCCCTCTCCACTAAGCATTTTCCATATTATTAGAGTAACTCCCTCCCTTGAGAAATAAGGAATAAGTAAGCAAGCAAATTCCTTGAGGAACACAAAAATATTTAATTGTTATTCATCACTTCTCTTATTCAGGACAGGATTAATTAACTCTGATCTTTTCATTCGCCTGGGTCTAATGTGGATGGCTTAATAATTGCTTCTTTAAAAAGAGACTCTTCTGAGAAAATACCATGTGAATAAATCTAAACCTTTTTCACTCCTTCCTACTGCCTGAACTTGTTTTAGACAAAAGAAGTCTATGATTTAAAAAAAAACAAAACCAACGTTTCAAATCTGGTGGTGAAAACCCTTTTCACCATGCTCACAGATACCATCAAAGTCTAAGAAATACTGCAGTATATTAAGATGTATATTTTTGAGCTTGATGTAAATGACAGGATCTCAAGCTGCAGTGTGACTTCAGGCCAAAACTAAAGACAGTTCCAAAATTCCTTTAAGTTACGCCCTAGAAGAGGCATTGCACATAGGCTGTTGATTTGTCAAAAACTCAATTTGCCATGACAGCCTTTGTTGAGGACTAAGGAACGTCAAAATCCTGGAGTTCACATCACCTTGGACAGCATCTAAAGGATGGTACAATAAAAAAGGAGACCATAAACTCTGATAAGCAGTAATTTACCAATTAGATGTGAGAAAAATAAAGAATCATTAAAATGACAAAATACCATGAGTCATTAAGGGTTAGCCTAATTAAATAACAGCCCAATGTAACCAGAGATTTATGATCTACCAGCTGCACAATGTGGATTTATCAAAATAATGAAAATTGACATACATTGTATATACAGCCTATCTTTAGCTGCCTTTTTCAACATTTATCTGGAGGTCACCTAGGAAAATATGCCTCCAACTTTAACTAGTTACTATAGCCTTCCTGTTGTAGCCTAGACCTCAGTGGAACATTTATTGCCTTGTCCTGCCTGATGGACAGAGTGGTAATTTTTTTAGTCTAGTCTTTTGGGTTTCCTCTACTATAGGCGGCCTTTATGGGTTTGGCTTTGTTCATTCATGTTCCCCAACAGTATTAACGTTTGAATGCTTCTTTTGGTAAAATATCTAGAGCAACAAGGCTCCAAGTGTTGCCCTTTAGGGACCTTTGGAAAGTTTGGTCTGGGTGGGATCCCTGCACGTCACTGGTGCTTGACACTCTTGGCACATTACATAGGCCAGATGGACTTGTGGACACATGATCATTACCATGTCTGTCAGTGACTTGAGCGAGGGGATAACAGCTTCAACATGTATTATGCTTTCTTCCAAAAATAGCCTCTGTGTACTGCTTCCTCTGTCCTCCTAGACTTCTGATTTCTGAGGGTACGTGGGTTTCCGTGCAATATGACCACTATCAGTACAGCCTGAATGTCCACCATTTGAGGTCTAGTTCTGTTTATTTATTATTCAACCTACATGGTTTAAACTATCTATTTCTGTATCAGCTTCACCCTTAGCTCCTGTGCTAGCCCAGGCACCAGGGACGTCAGATCTTTTTGGCGATGTTGGTTGTTGCTCCGTACTTTTCACCCCATTCAGCTACATGGTAAGCTGATTGTGTCCTCTTCAGCATCACAGATGTGTAGTTGTGGTCCCTTCCAGGGTATTTAAAACACTCTAAGTAATGGCAACACTTTTGAGAAGACTGCTACTTCCAGTCATTCTGATCAATTTCTGAAATAGTAATGTAACAAGTGCCAATCCCCTGTCTGACAAATGTCATCCTATCCTTGAGTCTAGTACAAGTCATACCTATCCCCTGGCTGTCCCTTTGGGATCTGCATGAAGGTGAAGGATCAGACAGTATCACTTGTCTGGTGTGTTCTATTTCAAATGCTACAGAATTTGGTAGCTAGAAGTTTAAGCTTCCCAGTAATACCACCCATGTGCATTAAGTGGTTAGACTGTTATGATTAGTCATTAAAAACTGGGTAGCAAACTATTAAGGCAAATTTGATCAATTGGTTCCTACCCAGACACAGCCTTAATAACTCTGCTTTCCAAAAACTTTGTAAATATTGTCTTGTTCACCCAAGTTGTTGGACTGAGCCTGCCCTCCTTCTCTTAATCTCTAACTTTTTAGACCTGAACTTTTCTAAGATTTTGTTGATTCCTCTGTGATGTAAAAAAAAAAAAAACCTGATGAAATTTTCGTAAAGAAAATCAACCTAATAGCAGAATACTCTAATATGTCTATTAATATGCCATACATTATAGTAGACTCTTGTCATACTCTGGTGAATAAGACATAATCCCTTTCCTCTTGAAGCTGATAGTCTACTGGGTAAGATAGACAATGAATATATAAGCAAATAAATAGTTAAAATTATTAAAGGTATGTAGGTAAAGCATATAAAATAGTGCCTGGAACATAGTTAATGTTTAATAAGTGAAATAATTATTTTGTTGATAATAGTCCTAATATAACATTATATAATTATCATTATACATAATATTATAATATATTATTATTATACAGTATAGTGGTTATTCTGGTTATCTACTGTTGAATAACCAATCACATTAAAATGTAGTGGCTTAAAAAACTGGTTTGGAAAATATTATGCTGAGTGAAATAAGCCAAGTAGAGAAAGTCAAGTATCACGTGGTTTCACTTACTTGTGGTGCATAAGGGGTAATATAGAAGACAGTAGGAGAAGGAAAGTAAATGGGAAGTAGGGTAATTCATGGAGAGAAACAAAACATGAGAGACTTTGGACACAGAAACAAACTGAGGGACTTGGAGGGAGGGGGTGGGGGGATGGGAGAGTCTGGTGGTGGGTACTGAGGGCACCTATTACATGGAGCACTGGGTGTGGGGCATGGGCAATGAATCTTGGAACACTGAAAAAATTAAAATAAAATAAAATAAATAAAATAAATAAAATAAAATAAAATAAAATAAAAATAAAGAAAAAAAAACTACCATCATTTATTTTGCTCATGAGTCTGCAATCTGGGTAGAGCTCAGTGGGCATCTCAATTAGAAATTGGAGGATTCTCTTCTAGATGGCTCAGTCACATGGCTATCAAGCTGTGTTAGCATTTAGCTAGAAGCTCAACTAAGGCCCACATTTCTCTCCATATAGGTTTTATTATGGGGCTCCTTGAGTTTCCTAACTGTATGGAGGCTGGGTTCGAAGAGTATATCAAGTGACAGAAAGTGGAATCTGTCCTTCACATCTTGGACTTGAAAACTAGCAGTATCACTTCCACCATTTTCTACTGGTCAAGCAGTCACAGAGCCTGTCCAGATTCAAGAGGAAGAGCTATAGACACTTCTTCTTAACCGAAGGAGGGTCAAAGAATTTGAGGCATCTTTAATCTAGCACAGTGGATTAAAAATGTAAACTCTAAAATGTGTCCACTCCTTTTTACAAAATACCAGCTTATTTGATTATAGCATACACACATTGAAAAACAATTTCTTTTTTCATTTCGGACCCTTGTATGAGATACATAGAATAGACGGTGTTGCCACCACCTCTCAGGGAATTGAGACCGAGGGATTTTGACTTGCTTAAGGTAATAGCCATACCACAGAAAACCTAGGGAGCTTTGCTTCTTTGCATGCCCTAGAAGTTTCCCACAGTTTAGTCCAGCATATGTTTGGGTTTTGACTGGTCATACACACTGACTTATGGCTTTAAAAGAATATAGTTTTAGTGGTCATGGCAGTGCACCATTGGTACCCAAGTTTTATGATATCCAGCTGCAGAATGCATCATCTTGTCTCTGAGGCCTCACTTATTGAGATCATTGTTCAATTCTGGTGTACCATCTGTTGTCCGGTTCTTCCTAAGTGATTTTCTGGGCTGTCTTCCCTTTTCACTGGGAATGGAAAGAGTTGTCAAAAGCCCAATACATTCTTTGCTGTATTGTAAAGCCATCAGGACTTAATTAGGAAAAAATTCTTCAGCAACAATTGATTTGTTCAACTATCATTCAATTTGAAGTACTTTCTTTTTATTAAAAAAAGCACTGGGTGTGGGGAATGGGGAATGAATCTTGAAACACTGGGAAAAAAAATTTTAGTAACAATAAAAAAATAAAAAAATAAAAATAAATAAATAAATAAATAAATAAATAAATAAAAAGATAAAAAAAAAAAAATGCTTGAAAGTTAATGGATGCCCGGCTTTGGATTTTTTTGAGTATGTCTCCGTCTTTTTTAATGTCCTATCCTTAACACATTTTCAATAATTAGATTGTGGTTTGAAAACTGCTTTTGGTTAGAATTTGTTTGAGACTTTCATTTGACACTGATTCTTCTTAGATATCTGTAGATTCTGATAACTAAGCCAAACAAGAGCATTGATAAAACCTGGTATCTTAGAGTTTTCAGAAAGTGTTCCAAAACATTGCCCAGCATCTGGGCCTTTGGAAAAATCTACTTCATATTTGTCTCTAGCTCCTTTCCCCTGAATTTTTAGTCTCTTTTATATATTGAGAAAAGTTTCAACCATATGTTTCTGATTCATTTATAGTTAACATTTAGAGTTAGCTCATGAAGCTTTGTAAGAACATGTTCTTTAAAGTTGTTTGTAATCCATTTTTAGTCCTTTCTCTTCTTTAAACAAGGAAACAATTCTTTGCCAGACTTTACCTCAAAATCAAAAATTGATTTGTTTCAAGATGCTGGAACCATTGACAATATTTAGAGCATTGCCCCAAGCTCTGCTTCTCTGTTTGCCTCAGAATGAGTTCACATAAGGGTACCTGAGTGGCTCAGTTGGTTGAGCATCCAGTTCTTGGTTTTGGCTCAGGCTATGATCTCAGGATTGTGACATTGAGTCCCGTGTTGAGCTCCACACTCAGCAGGAAGTCTACTTGAGGATTCACTCTCCTTCTCCCTCTGCCCCTCCCACTGCTCTTTCTCAAACAAATAAATAAGTCTTTTTTAAAAAAGAGTTTGGATAAAGATTTGTGATCCTGTCATTGGATCATTGGGCAGTGCTTGGCCAGTTTGCAGTTGATGTTTCCCCAGGAACTAAAGAACATTAGCTTACCTGGCTACGTACTTATCTGGTTATTGCAAAATTTCAGAATCTAGAAGAATAATAGTTGCACGTGGAAAGACGAACACCTTTGTAAGGCCAAGAAAAAAATAGTCTGAATGGAGCAAACACACATCACAATATAAAAGAAACAAAAAAAGGGAAACTGAGAAACTAAATCACCAGAAGAGAGCCAGCAGAGAAATGGTGAGAGTGGGGTGAGGAATGGATATTAGAACAGTGGTTCTAACAAGAACTAATAATCAGAGTCACGTGGATAAGCACCTGTTTTACAAGTAGAGATTCTTGGGCCTCAAGGTGGGTAAATTCAGGTATCTGTATTTTTAAAAGCTCCTCAAGTGATTCTGATGATCAGTCTAGTTATTGGATATAATGTGTGAACTCTTCACACACACACACACACACACACACACACACACACACACACACACGAATGCATAATTATCAAGAGGAAATTGAAGTCCAATCTGGGCCACAACACTCTATTCTCATCCCCTAAAATCTGACTCTGCTGTACCTCAGACTGTAGGAATAGATCTTAGGTAAATCAGCAGCTTTACTTTTGCATTCTTTTACAGAATACAGGATATTTCTTCCACCGGGTCTCAAACCAGGACCTATGGGAGAGAGCAAAGCAGCATAGATAGCTATTGGATCTGTAATCATGGAGAGGTGTTTACCTGGAATTCATTTAATCTTTTATTTCCAGCTCACAACTTTACCAAATACTTAATGATGAAAGTCCAGTGTCCTCACTGGGACATTTACAGATGTTTAAATCCTTTAAATTAGGATTGTATTATGTACATGTTATGGTCATTTGGAATTTTGTCTATGCCTTGAATGGAATTTATCCATTGCCCAAATGGAGTTGAATAAACAGGTTGATGATTTCTCCAAGTTCAGGGAGTGAAGCAGAACCCTAAGATGTTAACTTTGTAATACCAAATTGTGTCCAGTTAGGGCAGTGCCTTCCCAACATCTGCCTTGAGGAACACCCAGCACCAGGATTGATTGTTTGTCTAAAGATAATGTTTGGGAATAGGTCCAATTTGGTTTCAGCAATTAAATTTCCCAGGTAAAAGCTCCTCTCATGATTTTACTAGACTAGCATTTTCAACAGCCATTAATAAGCCAAGCACTATGCAATTTTATAAATGAAGGGATTCAGGCTATCATTATGTATACGCTGTCCCCCAAGTAACTGTCTCTAGTGAGAAGGCATGATCTGAAAAAAGAAATGATAATGTTTTGGAAAATGATGATATTCTCTAAATAAAATCTGACAGCAAAAGTTCTTGGAAAAACTAGTACTTGCGTCAACATACCTCAAGTTATTGCTACATGAATCAGAAATTAATTTTTCCACAATCATTCTTATACTTCTGAACTGTGACATCGTTAACAGAGTCTGAACACTCAAAGGTACCTAGACTCTTAATACAATAAGCCAAAATGAATATAAATGGTTGAAGAGGGTGGTAAACTAGTTTTCTTGAAATTTTCTGGGAAATTGAGTTTACAGTGACTAGAATGTATGAGGCTGCCAAAGGGTATGGAGGTTAGAGGATGGGAGAGGTGGAATTATTATGACTTTCATGTCCATAGGGGCATTTGTGCTCCTTGAGTAATAACAAACACTAAACACTGAAAGTACATATTGGCAAGGAAACATTATTGCTGAAACTGTTTTGCATATAGCTTCTTTCATTATCTTTTCCATCTTTAAGTGTTGGTATGTGCTCTGAATCGGTTTCTGAAGTCCTTTCCAGCCCATCTCTCCCTCTGTTTACTAACTTTCCAACTAAGTATCAGACAGGTGTAAAAACATCCAAGTATCCCGCTTCAGAAAATACAGTTGCTATTGATGTTGTTTGGCAAAACACCTTAATAGGGGCATTTTGGCTGTGAAAAATTAAGCCTCAAATCAGGACCTAGAGGAAGGAGGCAAAATAAAGGGGATGCCGAATTGCTCTTATATAAAAAGATGTGGAAAATTTACTGTGAGCAGCCTGAAAGAGGAAATGAGGGACACAAAATTTGGAAGCATTGAGCTACAAGGAGATCAAGGGAGAGAGAGTGGCCTAGCAACATGTTGGATACTGGGGCTGGTAGGGGTTAATAGGTAGGGCTTTTCATCATAGCAATTTAATACTGATTTTAAATTTTGCTGCATGGTCCAGTGCTGGAACATAAGCCCCGTGAGGTACCACTGTACTTACACAGAGTCAGCTACACATAGCTCTTTATGTTGGTGGTCACTTGGTAGGAGAATAAAAAGGATAGAGGCTTAAATTCCATATCAGGATCAACCTAGGCTGGTGAGAATATTGTCACAGGAGATGGACACTGGGTAGAGAGTCAGTATTCAGATGAAGCAGAATCTAGAGTCGGAGGAAATTACGAGATAACTTAGGCCCCAAGACTTCCCTATTATTGTCTGAGCTGCCATGTATCTCATAGGGCCAACTAAAATAATCTCCCAACTGGTCTTATTGTTCCCCCTCTTGCCCTGTTACAGTCTAATTTCTATAACAGCAACTGGGGGAACTTTAAAAAATGTAAATTAGCAGATGGTGAAATAGGAATTTTCTAAAACATTGATTTTGACAACCATCTACAAATAAGAGTACTTCCGTTGGGAGTCCAGTAGTCTAGGGGAAGAACTAGAGGAAAAAAAATCCAAGAATAGATGCATTGAGGATGGTAAGAAGAAAAAATAATGGAAAAGATAAAGTTCACTTTGTCCATGCTACCCCTTCCCCAAAGCCAAGTGAAACTCCCTCAGCCTCTGATTTCTCCCACAGGGAAAAGTCAGAGCATAGTGAATGAATGCCCAGCTTCCCCAGCCAGGCAGGATGCTGCTCAAGAGACCCACTTTTTTCTTGCCCCACTCAGACTACTTAGGCAATGGGCACAGCTAAAGGTAGGGAGAGGCTGGGAATATAGCATCCAGGACTCAGAACTCATCAAAGGACCACAGATATTATTAACCTGCTTTGTGGATGCCATCGAGAAGCTGCCCACAGCTCCTTGGGACTCAGCACCTGTGGACCTCTCCCAACTGGCTCACAATCACCCCTAATTCTCTGGATGCTTTACCCCCCTCTCAAGTTTGCTCCCTCAAGTGCAACACTGCAGACAGAGTGCAAGCATTTATAGATGGCTCATGAGCACATATAGAAATCTGGACCAGTTCTGCAGGATTGGTAGAAGGCATATCAACTCGAACAATTCAGGAAACTTCCCTTGGGACGCTCTTAGCAGAAGTATGGCTTTGCAGGATTGAAAGAGGGAATAGTAGTCTTAATAATTCCTTTCAAAGACAGAACAAAAAGTGTCGACACTATAAAAACAAAGAAACAAATGAACTATAGGCCAGTATCACTGATAAATACAGTTATAAAAATCCTCAACAAAATACCAGCAGTTGCATTCAGCATCACATTAAATGGATCATATACCATGATCCAGTGGTATTTATCCTTGGGATATAAAAATGGTTTAACATATGCAGACTGATAAATGTAGTATACTGTATTAATAGAATGAAGAATAAAAATCATACGGTTATCTCAGTAGGTACAGAGAAAGCATTTGGCACACTGCAATATTCTTTCCTGATAAATCCTCTCAATGATTTAAATATAAAAGCAATGTCTTCAATATAATAAAAGAAAATATATGACAGGCCCACTATTGAACATCATAATCAATGGTGAAAAGCTGAGATCAAGATCAAAAACAAGGTCACCTCTAAGATCAAGAACAAGGCAACATTCAACTCAAAACAGTGGCTCACTCTTACACTCTACTCCACATAGTACTGGAAGACTAACCAGAGCAATTAGTTAAGGGAAAAAGGCAAAATAAAAGATATCCAAATTGAAAATGAAGTAAAATTGTCTCTTTGCAGAGAACCCTAAGGACTTGACCAAAAAAACTTTTAGAATTAATAAGTGAATTCCGAAAAGTTGCAGGATGCAAAAACAACATTCAAAAGTCAATGGAAATTCTGCACACCAACAACAGACAGCCAAAAATATTAAGAAAACAATGTTTTTTACAATAACATAAAAAGAATAAAATACTTACAAATAATTTAATCAAGGAAGTGAAAGATCTGTACACTGGAAGCTATAAAATATTGAGGAAAGAAATAGGAAAAAAGCCCATAAATAAGTGGAAAGATATCCTGTGTTCATGGATCAGAAAAGTTAATATTGTTAAGATGTCCATCTACCCAAAGAAATCGCTATCAAGATGTTTTCTCTGAAATAGAAAACAAACAAACAAACAATGGATACTGAAATTCATACAGAACTACAAAAAATCCTGAATAGCTAAAGCAGTCGTGATCAACTAATCTTCAACAAAGACACTAAGAATATAGAATGGGCAAGGGATAGTCTCTAAAAATGGTGTCAGAAAACTGGATATCCATATGCAGAAGAATGAAATTGGACCCTTATCTTACATCATAAACAAAAATAACTCAAAATGGATTAAAGAACTAAATGTAAGACCTGAAACTATAAAACTCCCAGAAGAAAACATAGGGAAAACTCCTTACCAGTGCTTAACAAGCATCTTGGCAGTGATTTTTTTTCTTTTTTTTTTTTGCATTTGACACTGAAAGCACAGGAAATGAAAGCAAAAATAAAGTGGGACTATAGCAAACTAAAAAGTTTCTGTACAGCAAAGGAAACCATGAATAAAATGAAAAAAAAATCCTTCAGAATGGAAGAAAATATCTGCATACCGTGTGCCTGACAAGAGATTAATACCCTCAATACAATGTAATGCAAAACTCGCTGTAGAACTCATACAGCTCAATAGCAAAAACAACAAATAACTTAATTTTAAAAATGGGCAAAAAGCCTGACTAGATATTTCTCTAAAAAAGACATTCATATGACCAACAGGTGTATGAAAAAGTGTTCAACATCACTAATCATCAGGGAAATATAAATTAAAACCACAATGAGGGCACCTGGGTGGCTCAGTGGGTTAAAGCCTCTGCCTTCGGCTCAGGTCATGATTGCAGGGTCCTGGGATCGAGCCCCATAACAGGCTCTCTGCTCAGCAGGGAGCCTGTTTCCTCCTTTCTCTCTGCCTTCCTCTCTGCCTACTTGTGACCTCTCTCTCTGTCAAATAAATAAATAAAATATTTTTTAAAAACCACAGTAGGATATCACTTCATACTCATTAAGTTGGCTATTATCAAAAAGTCAGAAGATAACAAACCTTGGTAAGGATGCAGAGAAAAGGGAAGCTTTATACACTGCTGATGGGAATGTAAACTGATAGCTATTACAGAAAATACTATAGATGCTCCTTTAAAAAATTAAGTATAAAACTACTGTCGGGCTAGCAATCTCACTTCTAGGTATGTATCCAAAATAAATGAAATCAGTGTCTCTAGGAGATATCTGCACTGCCCTGTCAATTAAAGCATTACTGACAGTAGCCAAGATATGGGAACAATCTGAATGTCTGTCTAAGGATGAATGCATAAAAATATGTGGTATATATTACACAAGGGAATACTATTCAACCTTAAAAAAAAAGGAAATATTGCCATTTGAGATGATCTGGATGGACCTTGAGGGCATTATGCTAAGTAAACCAGACACAAAAAGACACAACATGTTCTCACTTATATGTAAAATCTAAAAACATTGAACTTATAGTAACAAAGAGTAGAATGATGGTCTTACAGGGGTGGGAGCTGGGGGACATGGGGAGATGCTGATAAAAATAAACAAACTTTCCATTATAAGAGGAATATGTTCTGGAAACCTAATATATAGCATGGTACGGATACTTAATAATAATCTATTATATACTTGAAATTTGCTAAGAGAGTAGATCTCAAGTGTTCTTAACACACACATACAAATAAATAGTGGCTGTGTCAGGTGAGGTGATGGATATGTCAGTTAGACAATTGCAATAATAATTTCACAATATATACATGTATCAAAACATCAAATACACAATTTTCATTTGTCAGTCATTCCTCCATAAAGCTGGTGAAATACTATAACTTAGATCATGATGATTTCCCATTCTTTTTAGAATAAAGTCCAAATTCTCTGCCTTGGTCAAAAAGATCCTATGTGCCCTGGCTCATGGCTGCCCCTCTGGCCTTGTCTCTTCCACTCTCCAGCTCACCCCTGATTTTCCCACATTGGCCTCCTGATCATTTGTTCAACATGTCAAGGCCCATACTATCTCAGGCTTATACACATTATTATGTCCCCTCTACCTGGTACGCTTTTTGTCTTGATTCTGGCATAGCTTGTTCCCAAACATCTTTCAGATCTTAGCTTACATGTCACCTTTGTAAAGATCCTTCTTTGACCATACTTCTCCCTCAACCCTTGACTTTCTATTCTTTATCCAGCTTCAGTTTTTCTTTATCTTTTTACTTATTATCTGTCTCTCTGTGCTTGGCAGCCTCTAATGATCCGCAATGAAACCTGTCTTCTGGTTTATGCTCTTGTGTAAATTCCTGCCATCTTGAGTATCTGCTAGAGCTGGACCTAGTAATTCCTTTCTAATGACTATAATTCAGCAAAAGCAGTGGGATTAGGTTACAAAAGGACTGTGACTTCCATTGGGCCTTCTCTTATCCTTTCTCCCTCATTCTCTGGGAGTAATTGCTCTCACAGCAGGAAACTGCCATATTGTGAGCAGCCTATGGAGAGGCTCATGTGGTAAGGAACTGATGCCTCTGCCAACAGCCAGCAAAGACTCGAGACCTATAAACAGCCACATGAATGAGCCTGGAACCAGATCCTCTTCCAGTTGGGCCTTGAGATGACTACAAGTTGCAGCTGACACTTTGTAGCTTTATGACCCTCAGTCTGAGGCCCTAGCTAAACCACACTCTGAGTCAGGCCCCAAGCTAACCCTTAGAAACTAGGAACTAAGAAATGAGTGTTTTTTAAAGTTACTAAATTTGGGGGTAATTTATTACACAGCAAGTGATAAATAACAACTCCAATGGAATGTAAGCTTGATGGGGGAAGGGACTTATTCTTGTTTGGCACTCTCGCTGAAAAAGGTAGAATGCCAGGCACACAGAGACACTCAATAAACTTTGGGCTAAAATGACTAATGAATATTGGGGTAGTGTGGAGGACACTAGTTTTCTCAAAATAAATGGGATGGAAGCCTGAGCCAATGTTGATATTTAAAGCTAAAGCAGTTCATAAGGTCAAAGGTAACTGCAGAAGTCTCGAGTACCGAAGTAATAGACATTCTGGTAATACTGGGCTCATAGTAGTAATCTCTTGATGACAACTATCGACGCTGGTCTGTGTTGCTTAGTAAAATTTCAGAATGCCTGGACAAGCTCAAGTAGAGGGTTGGGGGTGGGGAGTGGGGAACATTACTTGGTCACTGTATGCATTTGAAAGAATGACTCAAACCTCCCACACTTTCCTCATCTGTAATGACCTCACAGGGCTGTTGGTAATACATAGAATAGAGTACATAGTGGGCTATGGATTATTCTCAAGAAATGATGGTCTCTTTCTCCTCAGGACCTTATTATATGAGGAGATAAGATTCACGCAGAAAGATAATTAACATGGGGTGTAATGTTTGTAATGTTATGTTAAGTACCTGATATTTTTGAGGCGGGAGTTATAATGAAATAATTATTTTCTCTTTTTTCCTTCTGTGGTGTGAGGTCTTAGGCATATTTTTGTCACTTGGGAATACCATCAAAAAACTCAATTTTTCCTCATTAATTCTAGAAAGAAAAAAAACTGCTGAAAATGATAAAGTAATCCCAACTTTGCTGATAAGGACCTACAAAAATGTAGTATAGAGAAATGACAAAAGTTTAACAGATTTACTCCTCCTACTGATTACATAAAAGCAATAATTTCATGTGGTTGGAGGAAAATTCACAGTTCTTAAAGTCTAGCATCCATTTCTAGGAAAGACAGAGCAGGATTTCTCAATCCATAGCTTTACAGGAAGAATCACATTGAATATAATGATTTCATTCCAATGGTTTACTCTAAGTTATGTGAGGACTTCCTTGGGATTTGAAGGAAGCTAATAGTGTTAACAATAATAATAATAAGGATTTTTTCCTTTTTCTATGTGTTCATTAATATTCACATTATGAGCAGTTCCATGGAAGGTAAAGGGCAAAGAATAGGTGTGAAATCATTTCAAAAATTTCCAGTTTTCTAAAAGAAATTTTACTTTTAAAGGAAAATAACAGTATAATAGGAACCACATTGAAGTCAGCACAACCAATATACAGAGAAAAGGTGACCATGGCTGTCTACACATATAGGCAGGTCATTTAGGGTGGTTCAAAAATTCCATTTTCCATAGAGGTCTGTGTGTGTCCACATGGTGACAAATGGCCCAAGCAGGGCTTTTGAGGTGTTGGCACCACCAGTGAGTGCCAGATGGAATGTGGTGAAAGTTGCTGATTTGTAACTTTCAGACCAGAGGTGCTTGCCAAAATGGATGGGTCCTTCTGGCCACCTTTTGTAAGTACAGCCACAGGTATTCCGTTGAAACCTGTGGGTGAGAAAGACATAAACAGGTACTGTAAATTTGTCAGACCAGGAAGCTACAGGCCATTTAGTAAATGGTAAACCCAATGGCCCAAAATAACAAATGAGTCTCTTTTCATCAGAATGATCAGGCTTATTTAACAAATATTTATTGAATATTTACACTCTGCCAGACTTAACAGGAGACTGACAAGTTCTCTTATTTAAAGAGTGCCTGAAGGGAGGGAACAAAACCCCAAATCACCTGGGATGGTGTGCGAACCTAACTGTGCACTGCAACCTGATGGGGTCCTGGGGACAGGCCTACAACGTGACCATTGTGGCACCTATTCTGCCCACAAATTCTTGAGGGTTGAGCTTCTCAGAGTGAGTTTTCTGCCTCCATTTGCTCAGGTCAAGACCTTTCTTGCTGTAGAGGAAATGCAGACTTTGCTGTGGCATTTCACAAACAAACCAGTGGTCTCAATGGCATCACTTCTAAACTAAAATCTGAATTTATATTTTTGGGTAGCAACTTTTAAGTCACAAAGCTAAAAGGATGTTGAGAGTTAATTTACTCATCATGCTCATGACTTACGCTATTCTAAAAAGATGAAAATATCTCCTATTACTGCAGACCTTAGAAGGAGAGGTCATTGTGTCTTTTTTTTTCTAATTTTTATTTTTTTCATAACCCAGCCACCTTGTCTCTCCTCACCAACCCCAGCAGTCCTCAGTTTGTTTCCTGAGATTAAGAGTCTCTTATGGTTTGTTTCCTTCCCTGGTCCCATCTTGTTTCATTTTTCCCCTCCCTACCCTTCCACGACCCCCTGCCCTGCTTCTCAAATTGCTCATATCAGAGAGATCATATGATAATTGTCCTTCTATGATTGACTTATTTCGCTCAACATAATACCCTCTAGTTCCATCCATATCATTGCAAACGGCAGGATTTTATTCTTTTTGATGGCTGCATAGTATTCCTGTGTGTGTGTGTGTGTGTGTGTGTGTGTGTGTGTGTGTGTACCACATCTTCTTTATCCATTCATCTTTTGATGGAAATCTAGGTTCTTTCCATAGTTTGGCTACTGTGGACAATGCTATTATAAACATTTGGGTGCATGTGCCCCTTTGGATCACTACATCTGTATCTTTAGGGTAAATACCCAGTAGTGTGATTTCTGAGTCATGGGGTAGCTCTATTTTCAACTTTTTGAGGAATCTCCTTGCTGTTTTCCAGAGTGGCTACACCAGCTTGCATTCCCACCAACAGTGTAGGAGGGTTCCCCTGTCCCCACATCCTTGCCAACATTTGTTGTTTTCTGACTTGTTAATTTTAGCCATTCTGACTGGTGTGAGGTGGTATCTCACTGTAGTTTTGATGTGTATTTCCCTGATGCTGAGGAATGTTGAGCACTTTTTCATGAGTCTCTTGGCCATTTGGATGTCCATTGTGTCTTATACCAACATATTGTCATGTTTTGTTACCTTCGCAGTTAACTATTTTTATCATATTTAATCTAAGTTCCTCCAGCAGCATCTTGTATCTATTTTAAAATATTTTGCTCCCTGAGAGTTGAATAGTAGTTGATCAAACCTCATTATGAAAGAGTTATTTGTCACCTCAGTGTTTTTCAAATCCAATTCCTCCTAATTCTCTTTTGGTAACACTAATGCTTGTAAATGATTGTGTCCCCCCAACAACGATGATATTGAGCTGTTATTATGTGCCAGATATGCACTAAGTGTTTTATTCAGTTCATCTCAGTAACTCCTCACAACAAGCCTTTGAGGTAAGTTCAATCATTTCCCCCATTTTATACATGGAAAGACAGGTTTTCAGAGAAGTCTGTTCTTTGCATAAGATCACAGCTAGGAATTGGTAGAACTAGGATGTAAATATATAATAGTGATAAAGTTTTTGAATTAATAATAGAAATAAGACCTCCTACCTTTTATGCTAATAGATTCAAGTATTAAATTGAGTGTTAATTCATCAACATACCACTTTTAAAAGTAAACTTGTTCATGTTCTGTCTAATGACCATTTATCACTCAAGTGTTTGTAAAATCAGGGGATTTTTTTTCCAGATTCTTACTCTTTTTCTAACTATAAGCACTTTGAAATCTTTGTTTAATCTTCAACTTCAAATCCACAAAAATAATGGCTGATGGTTAATCTAATACTTTTGCTATTTTCTTTGGACATACAAGTCTTTATAGTTAGCTGTGTAAGCCAGGAGCTCTCACTCAGTCTTGGCTGAACACTGGAACCACTTAGGAGAAATTTTAAAGGTCCTGATTGTAGGGAGAGTGTGGGGAGGGCATACCCAAGGCCAATTAATTTAGAATCTCTATGGGTGATATCCAGGTGATTATAATGAACATCCAAAGTTGAAACCAATAATTAAATAATTCTTCCCTGGACATTCCCTATCTATTCATATCATCTATGGCTTGCTCTGGCTTTTGCTCATCTAGCTAGAACTATGCATTGGCCAAGTCAATACTCATTCCCAAATGCCATCTCATTACTTGCATCTAATACAGAGGCTGAAGAAGCTAAATGTCTCTTTCCCAGACTGCCTTGAAGGTGGAGGAGCTATATGATGCAACTCTGGCCAATGAAAAGAAAGTGGCTGTCTGTTGAGGACTTCAGGGAAGCCCATATAACTACATATTTCCAATAATAAGTTAGTCAGTTCAAGTGGTTGGACTTTTCCTTTTCTATTTGGATGTTTGTTTTTTATCTGAATGTTTCATAGACATGGATTGAGTATGTGACTTATGTGACTTGAATCAAAGGTAATTTGAATGGGAAATCAAGGGAGAATTTGATCTCTTCTTATTGATGCCTCAGTCTCTGTTTCCTTACAAAGACCTTGAAGTTCATGATGAAAGTGTCCTACAGAGAAGGTAAAGGCTAAAGAATTTGAGACACCTAAGGTTTACTTTGAAATTCTGTTGAGGGGAAAGGGTAGTAGTGAAATGATCACTTCTAAAATGCTTGTTAGACATATTTTCCATGTTGGACATATGATATTTATAGGAAGAAACTGAAGAGATTATAGGTGATAAAGAGTTTCAAGGTAGCAAACACTGAATCTGAGCCTGCATGTTTATAGTATGTGTGTCCACATATGTATGTGGTGTGTTTGCTATTTTTTGTGCAACTTTCTTTTTTTATTATGTTATGTTGTCACTATGTAGTACATCATTAGTTTTTGATGTAGTATTCCAAGATTCATTGTTTATATATAACACCCAGTGCTCCATGTAATAGGTACAACTTTCTAGTGAAGTACAATGTACATACAAAAAAAGGACATATTGAAAAAGAAAAGCCCAAAGAGTTTTCACAAACTAATGCATTTTTGTACCCAACAGGGAGGTCAAGAAATAAACCATTACCAGAGCCCTAAGAGCTCTCTTGTTCTCCCTTCTAATGACTACTCCTTTGACCAAGGATAGCTGTAAGACTTCCATTTCTTTCCTTTTTTAAAAAAAAAAAAATAAACCAATTTGTGGAAGTACAAGGTCACCTCTTCTCCTGTTTTCACATGCTCTCTATTGAGATGGGGAAGTCAGACCTATTCTATGGTATATGTAACTATGGGAAAATGAAAAGAAAGAAAGAAAATCCAGACCAACAAAGCAAAGATTTAAGTTGGTATCACTTTCCATGTAATTGTGATGCTGGCAGACACTCAATAAACATATCAGCATTGTTAAAATGATTTATCAGCCAAATAGTTGAATGTAAAATATTATCAATACAGGTGTCATCATTGATCTTTCTTGGGTCTTACTGCTAAAGAATGGGGCTGCTAGATGATTTCAACAAACAATCCTTGACAGGAAACCAAAGGCAACAAGGCACAGGGACAGACAGCTGACAAATGCAGTATGGGGCCATTAAAGCATGTGATGAATTTGCCAGGAAAGTATATATTTGTGCAAAAGGTGAGCTCATATCTCCCATAAATTTGTCAGCCGTGACACAGTGTTCTCTGGCTTGGCATGAGTAATGCCTTGCTATTTGCTGCCTTTGTCTGGCAAAAGCTCTATCAGTCACTCCAGGGTTATTTACAAAGAAACGTGTCTATCAGTTACAAGGACATGACTTTGCCGCTAAAAGATAACAAAAGAGGAAATCAGGCAGTGGCCTCTCAGCGAGGGATGCGTCTTTTCCAGACAAGCTCTGGACTGGAATGAATCAGATGGACGGCAATTGGCCGGGCTGGCCCAGTGCCTGGCATGACCAGCCTTAGTACATTTATCCACACTGATTAGATTAGAAATTATTAATAGGGGGCTACGGAGTAGAGCAAAAGGTCATTTAGAGTTTAATTCTGTTCTCAGATAACTTCATTTCAGCTGATGGGATTGTTATTGTAGGGGTTTTATATGTTTATAGGAAACAATATACTCAATAATGAAGTCGTGCCTCCTTCTGCAAGGTCAGGAAAGCTATTGTGTAGCTAGATTGAAGTCTTCACAATTGTGTTAATTAAGTAACAGTGATTGGGCTTGGTCTCCTCTTGAAATGCATTTAAGGGCCTAAAAGCTGCTGAGAATGTATTCTTTCAATATAAATATATAGGGAAGCAAGTGAGACCACAAAGCAGCCTGGGAGTGAGTAAACAGAAGGAAGAGCTGACACAAAGCTTTTATTTAAGAAAGACAGGAGCCTGGTTGGCATATATAACTTCTTGCCACATAAACACAAATGTCTTGTCACTTTAGGATTAAGCATAACAGGTCCCTTTTTCTTTATTCAATTCCTGATGAATCTGAAAGATGAAGTTATGGAGTTTGATGTTGATGTCAGATTATGTCTCATTGGTTATTTTACTCTCTCCCAGGCCTACCTGTTTGGGGTAGATCAGTATGTAGTAATAGCCACATCCTTCTCAGCTAAAGGGCCATTTCCCTGGTCTTGCTTTATAGACCCAGGGACGTTAGTGACAGGGAGCTCAGCCCTGTCCTCCACTATGAGTCACCTTTGGGAGGTTTATAACTCAGACATTGAAATTTGCTGGAGGTGGTTGCCATTTTTTTTTTGTTCTAAGAGACAAGGTTCTTTCTAAACAGCTAAAAAGGAACTTGATTTTAATTGTAGAGTGAGTTCATGGAAAGCAGTTAGCATATATGTTTCTTAAAAACTACAGAAGGTCTTTGGGTCCTATTTGTAAGTAAACAACCTTTCATTTTATTCCAGATGTAGTGACATCCCATTAAAGGGAACTTTGAGATGAAACTTGATAGCTGGTGATTGAGTCTTATGTTCCTAGCTCTCTGCACCTCTCTCCAGATGCAAAAACATCACCATACTGGGGCAGAACTTGGTTTTCCCAATAGAAGGACTGTTAATGGAGATACCTTCATTGATGTAAATCTTTAAAAAATATCTCTAAGGCAGTGGTACTTGACTAAGAATGACTTCGGACACATCTTTTATTGTAATAGCTAGAGTGGGGGCTGCTATCAGCATCTAGT
The DNA here is from genome assembly GCA_004023965.1 of Spilogale gracilis. Lineage (NCBI taxonomy): Eukaryota > Metazoa > Chordata > Mammalia > Carnivora > Mephitidae > Spilogale > Spilogale gracilis. The sequence continues at coordinate 55,413 of PITA01007722.1, forward strand.
GAGTAGAGGTCAGAGATGCTGCTATATGTTCTTCAAGACACAGGTGAGAAGAGAACATACAACAAAGGATTATCTGGCTCAAAATGTCAAAAATGCCAACGTTGAGGAACCCTGTTCTAAATTACCTGTAGAATCAAAGTGTGAGAACTTGAAAGAGATTGCTCTGTCTGGGGAATGAGACACCACATAGTTTCTGTTGAGGAAAAAAAATCCATAATTATGACTTTATATATAATCATACTGGATTTGAAAAATAAAATATTTATAAAGCTACTCATTTCAATTAAAACTTGAGGGGTAGAAAAAAATCTGCTTTATTTTTACTATTGTTCTAAGATGTGCCACATGGTTTTGGACTTATTATGATATGGAATAATGTCAAGACTCAAAGTACTTTGTATGAAACATGCATGAAGTAGTATGATGTACTAGAAGAAAGGCTGAGCCGAGATTTCAAATAGTTAAATGTTACCCTGTCATTGACTAAACATGAGTGATTTAACCGATCTGGGCCTCCATCGCTGTTTCTGGCCAGGCACTGAAATTGAAAAGCTTGACATCATTATTTGGCTATTCCTTCTTCTTCAGCCACAGTCATAGCCAAAACAGGGATTTCTCCTTAGTTTCCTGGCTCACAGTCATCCCTCCCTATACATTCCTGCTGGCCTGATTTTAGTTTTAGTCCTTGTCACTTCATATCTGGTCTGTTATAGTAGTTTCCCAGATGATATTCTCCCCTCATATAAATCGTACCATCTTGTCTGCTTAATTACTTTATGTCACTCCTCTCAGATCCTTTAATGTCTATAAAGTAAAAGTCATGGTGTGACATGACAACCCATCCTTTTTTGATCCGCTCATGAATATTTTCATGCAGCTTGTCCTATGTGTTTTCCCTACTTCCATCTTTGCTGTCCATCACATTACTGTACTTAATGCCTTCTTCATAAAAGCATATACTAGGGGCTCCTGGGTGGCTCAGTTGGTTAAGCAACTGCCTTCGGCTCAGGTCATGATCCCGGAGACCAGGGATCGAGCCCCGCATCGGGCTTCCTGCTCGGCGGGAGGCCTACCTCTCCCTCTCTCAGTCCCTCTGCTTGTGTTCCTTCTCTCGCTGTGTTTCTCTCTGTCAAATAAATGAAATCTTAAAAAAAAAAAAAAAAGCATATACTAGATCAATAGTGTTCCTGATAAGCCCTGTTCAGAAGCACCCTCCTCTTTGGCAGGCTCCCTCCCTACTGTTACTTCTCAACCTTCCTCAAATCTGGAGTCCCACAGTTTCTCAGAAAGTTTACTAAGGTTCCCAGTGATATCCCTCTATGTACTCACTTAGGCTACCTACCATATTTGACCTTGTGTGTAAATTTTTCTTCTCCCTCCATTGGTATCTTTCACCTCATTTCAGCTATCCCAGGGAAAAGAGACACAAACTGCCATACTGCAGTAGGCTTTATGCTGGTGGGAAGAGTAAGAAAGTGCTTGGCACTGACCTCTAGATTCAGTACATATTCATGTTTGTCTAAATCTAGGACACTCTGGAAGATAGAGACATATTCATAGATGTTAGTAAAAGTATAAAGTCTTTCCAGTTAGGCTGTAAGCCTCATCATGACAATTGTAATGCCCAAACCCTCTGAACTCTGTCATGGAAAGCATCCAAAGAATAATTGTGTAGCTGATTTTATTTTGCATATGTTTTTGTACATGAAAACTACAAGTAGAGGAAAATAAAAATAGTTATCCAGACTTGGGAGATATTTTGGTTACTACAGGAAACATTTCGTGTTCCAAAAAAGTTTTACTGTATATGTGTGTTTGTGTGTGTGTGCCTTCATGCGGAAAGTAAAAAATTTTTTACTTTTATATATACGATATATAAGATACGTGCTAATATATAGATTTAAGAGAAACATCTCAGTTTAAATATGACTCTTGAGGTCCAAGAATAAGTTTTCTTGAGGGTCTCAGTTGACTTTTGTTACACATTTCAAAGACATTCTGTTTCACTGGATCCCTAAACTTAAATGAAATTCTAAGATTTTGACATAGAGTTGGAGAAGATTATCCATGTTGCTTCGTGGGGTTTGTTTGTTTGTTGTTGTTGTTGTTGTTTTAGCAAGCTGGCTGAGACACAGATACAGTGTATTGTTTTATGGTCACACATGCATCAAAGTATTCTTTTCATTTTTTTCCCCTTTCCACATAAGCATATTTAGAGTAAATATATGCCAATAGAATTTACTGGTACAGCTATCTGCCTTGCTTTACCTATAAGTTTGTTTGCTCTTATTTCGTTTGTAGGCCCCTAAAGTTTTATTTTTTTAAGTCTATAAAGGACAGCATTTCTGCCTATAGCCTACAGTGTTCACTGCAATGTTTCCAAGTTTCGGCTGTGACATTTTTTGAAAAAGTAGATTGCTAGAGCTACAGTATGTTTCTTCATTGTTTCCCACCTTAATAGCTTTTTAATCTGTGCATTTAAATGTGATATTATTTTCCTCAAACTAGAATCCCACCTGTTAAAAGGGTAACATAGTTCAGTGCAGTGGTTCTTAAAGTGTGGTTCCTGGGCCAGGAGCATCAACAATATCTGGAATCTTATTTGAAAGGCAGATTCTCAGATCTTACCTATTGAATCAAGAACTCTAGTACTGGGACCAGCAGACTGGATTTAAGCAAGCTCTTCAGGGATTTCTGATGCAAAAGTAAGTTTGAATACTACTGGCTTAGTTGTTAACAACATGAGCTCTGGGGCAGACTGCCTGAATTTAAATATTTAACCTTCAAAGTCATATAACCTTCCTGTGCCTCAGTTTCCTCATCAATGAATGGGGACAACAAGAGTACCATCCATATATTGTTGTGGTGAGCTTAAACTGAGGTAATACATTGGAAAAGTTTAGTGAGGACTAGTGGCTAGGCCTGGCGGTTGCTGAGAACTTCATAAAGTTTAGCTATTATTGTTCAAATTTTGCCCATTCTGAAATCTTAGAGTGCCTCTTCCTCTTGGTCATCTTTCCTGCCTTTGCTGAGCTGGCCCCTTCCCTTCTCTTGAATGTCCTTGCCACTTCTCTTTACCTCTTCAGATGTTGCTAAGCTACGGGTAGGGGATGCATATATTTTTCTGCAGTCAAATACTGATCTTCCCTCCACAAACTTATTTTTTCTCGAAAAAACAAGCATAGTGATGAGTAAACATAGAGAAGAGTACAACACATTTAATTTTTTCTTAGGTCTGTTTTCTCTTTCAACTATATATGATTTCCTTATGGCCAACTTGATTTCTATTTATTTATTTATTTATTTGTTTGTTTGTTTGTTTGTTTGTTTTTTAGGCCTTGAGAATGTGAACCAGTACTTATTTTCAAGGCTGGTATAATTGATATGTGGATGGGTGGGAATGTGTTTTTGCCCTGTCTTCAGTGATGAATCATTCTTGTTTGTTCTAGATGCTTCTGGACTTGTTATCCTGTGTCATTTCTAACTGGTGCCAGTTTTGACAAATGATAGCAGCAAGGTAGGGTGTGCTACCTCAGCTTCTTATTTTCCCTGAGTGTTTGGTTGTAATAATTTTAGAGATGGCCACATGGCTAATGAGTCTTGCCCTCAGGAACTCAGCACAGAGGGAGATTTCACTAGCCTATCAGACACCTTCTTTGAAAATGGTGGAAGTGTGCGAGAGCAAGATGAATGGACATTTGTGTATCATATTCTTTGAGAATTGAATAGAGGATTTATGGTGTTCCCTGACTTGACACACTTCACACTTGTCATGTTGGCACATTGCATTATACTCTGCTGCCCATGGGGCTTTTGATGATGTTTCAGAAACAGGTAATAGATGTCTTTGTACTGTATCCATACATTTGCAGAGAAAGATCCAATATTAAAAACAAAGGTACAGTAAAAACCATCTCCATCAACCAAACACAAAAGCCTACCTCGGCTCTCACTTGCCTTGTTAGTCCCAATTCCTTACCTAGACATATTTAGCCCTTCTCCAGCTAGAGATGATCCATCTGAAGCCAGTGCTCTTTCTATAGGCACATTTTAACACCTACTTGGGAGTACAGCAATGAATGGCTATTATAAATACAATATAAAACCATAGTGCAATATAAAGAACACTGGATTAAGTATTATAAACTCTTAATTCCAACCCTGACTTGGCTAAGGCCTACTGTTTTGAGCTTGGCTGAATCTCTTATGGCAATCTCCCAATTGCCTCATCTGTCACAGGGGCACAAGAATTCCTGGCTAGCTACCTCCCAGAAGGAATACATAAGAGCTTATTTTGAAAAGTATGGAGATGAGAGAAACCACCTGTGTGACTACTGATGAGCAGTTAGAATACAAATGTATTTTCCCTCAGTTTTATAGAAAGAGAAATAGAGCCTTTAAAAGGATGAGTGAATTTTTTTCAAGGAACACTGCAAGTGATAGACAGAAAAGGTATGGATTCCTGTCTTCTGGTCCTCAGTTGAGTACCTTGAGATTCCTACCCACACCCTATGTTCAAGGGAACATACAGGCTTGGGAAGTAAGGAATCAGCAATAGCTACACTGCAAATTTAAAGGCTTTTTTTTTTTAGAGGACTTTTGGGTGGAATTCTGTAGTGATCCTTGAAACAGAAGGGCCCCAAATATTGGCTGTTATCAGATTTCCCACTAGCCAGGTGGAAGAGAGGACACAAATAGATTTATTCTTAGGAAAATTTTAATTGGTTATTGCTTGGAGAACTGAGTTAGTGAACTGAAAATCTCACTGAATGCATGTAAGTAATGAACAACTACTTCTGTGAAATTAGGACTCCTAATTTCATATTTATAGATCTTCTTTATATGTGTCCTGTTTTCACCCATTATAATGCCATTAAAAATAGAAACTTTGATTTTTACTTGTTTGTTTCTCTAATGCCCTGGGTCAATGCTTGTTAAATATAGGTTTATCAATTTCAAGTGAAGAGAGATTGAAAACATCTGGAAGAAGAGGAAGAGAAAAATCTCTGAGTCTACAGTATCTCATCTCATCTTATCTTCCAAATAGATTAGGATCACTTTAAGACAGTATCTTTTGGGACTGACTGTACCTGTTCCCCACATCCAATATTCTTGTTCTGATTTCAGACTTTTGTTGGACTGTCTAAGCTTTTTGTGAGCCCTCATGTTTAATCCAGTGATGCTGAAGTTGCTGACAGCTTTGACTTTGTGTGATGTGCCTATAAGGCTAGCATTTTTTCTTTCCTGTTTGTGGCACAGAGGGAACACCAGCTTCCTTAGAGTCCTCCTCAAAGGATCTTGAATCAAGGGGAGTGTCTTGAGAACTATGCTATGGGAACATCACAGTAAGCAGTGGTGGTGAGGACAGGACTGAAATTTTAGGCTCACTGATATCTCAGTCTCAACCAAGGAGGCACTCCGGTTAGTATTTGGGTCACTAATTATACTGTTGAGTTCATGAGAAGGGTACATGTAATGTTTAACCGAATAGTGTCAGTCTGTGTAAATAAATCAAAATGATTCAATTTCTGTATATGCGGCAAGGCCTTCACATTACTTTTATATTGCTGTGTAACAAATTATGCCAAAATTTAGCAGCTTAAACCAGTACACATTTATTATCTCAGTCTTCATGGTTCAGGATTACAGATATAGCTTAGCTCACTCATCTGCTTCAGTATCTCTTATAAGGCTGCATGTGATTCCAAGGGCTGCATTCTCATCTGAAGGCTGAACTGAGGAAGGATCTGCTCTCTCACATAGTTGGTGGGGAAATTCCATTCCTCTCATGGTATTGACCTGAAGGCTTCAGCTCCTTGCTGGCTGTTAGTTGAAAGACATCCTCAGTTCCTTGTTATGTAGGCCTCTGCAACATGGCAGCTTGCTTTATCAAAGCATGCAAACCTACAAGATGATTAAATCTGCCAGCAAGATAGAAATCACAATCTTTAGTAATTTAATCATAGTGGTGACATCCTATATCTTTCACCTTATTCTATTCATTAGAAGGCAAGTCACTTGTTCCTGTCTACCTTTATGGGTAGGAAATTCCACAGGACATGAACACCATGAGATGGGGATCATTTGAGGCCATCTTAGAAGTCTGCCTGCCAAAACGTTTCATGTCTACCTCTTAGAGAATCCATTATGGTTATTGAATGTACTCTGAGCACTAGATTTGGATGATATTAAATATAATCAAGTTAGTTGTCCAGAGAACCCTTAATGAGAGAGCCTGACCTGTGTCTAATTCCTTTGCTTCTGAAAATAATTATTTGAAATTTTGGTAATTTAATAATACTTTCTGTTACCCCAAAGTCCTTAAAGGATTTTGAAGCATTAGAATAAAAAAATCCTCCTCCATTTTTTAGGAATTCTTAGATCCTTTCTTTACTTTGATGGTGCAGTAACTGATTCTTATGATTCTTGGTGAAGGTTACTCTTCCTTGTGCTAGTTATTTGGAGCCACGAACAGCTTAGAGTTAGGATATTCAAGGGAGATATTATTAGACCCAGAATTCGGGTGTCCTAAACTTACCTTTCTTCAGTCTTTAGTCTCTTCAGTCTTGTCTCTTCAGTCTTCAGACTGTAAGCTCAGTATCTTTTCTCAGCTGGCCACAATATAGTTTGAAGATTGGATGGAAATGCTCTGAGCTCTTTGTAATAAATGTACTAAATAAATATTAGAGGTTTTTATTTCATGAAAAGAGATGGTTTTAAAGTCTTCTTTTTCTTTCCATTATATTGTTACTATTTTAAATCAAGATAGTCATTGTTTCTTGCCCTGTTCCCCTCCCCATCTATTCTGCACACTTCAGTTGTAGTAATATTTATAAGATGCTAATCTGATCATATCACTCCTCTACTTAAAACTCTGCAATAATATGCAAGAATCATCATGATAGTCAGATGAACAAAACAGGGTTATATATACATATTGCATATTCTTGAAGAATACTCAGGAAACTTGTATCAGTAGTTCTCATGGCTAGGGGAAGGAAAGAAGAGAGAAATTCTCTTTTTTAATTATAAGTGTTTTGTACTTTCAGATTTTGCACCGTGTGATGATATGACTTAATTACAAATCAAAACAAAACTCTTCTATGGCCCTGAATACCTTTAGAAAAATTTTAGCTTCTTAGCCTGGGAGACTCTCATGATGGTCTCTTTGCCAACTTCGTATCATCTTGGGCTGCTCTCCCCGCTCCCATCCTCTTCCCCACATATACCCTGTGGTCAAGCACCTTACAAATATACTTATTTGTGGCCATATGCTACAGCTTTTGCTGCAGACTTGCAGAGCTAAGTGCAGGCTCCCACACATTGTGACTTCTCTACATTTTTCTTTACTATCCCTTCTTCTGAGCATGACTTTCACCCCTTTCCACCCAACTACTTTCTACTCATCCTCCAAGGACTTCTTTCTGAGTCCTCCACAATGGACCTTGTGCCACTTGTTTGTGCAAATTTTATTGTAGCACTTACTGCATTATGGTTTCAGCAGATACAGTCTCAGGCTATTAACTCCAGGATGCAAGAAGTAAAGAGTTTTCTTTTTTCTTTAAATAAGTTTAATTTCTAGCACAAAACTCCTACCTTAGGTCAGGTTCCTCAGAAGCAAACCTGGAGAAACAAATCTTTAGGAAGATATGTTGGCAACGAACTTATTAAAAAGTGCTTTCAGAAGATACCAAGAGGAGGGTGGGGAGCAGCAGCAATAAGGAGAAGACTTTAGACTGGGATACAGTTTCAAGCCAAGTCCCGGGGAGGGTGATTTTAGCCTGATCCTGCAGGAAAACATACTCTATAAAAACCTCATAATTCTGGCCCAGTGTTTAATATCTGTCTCCCCTAATAAAATATGAACTCCAAGAAGGTGGGAACTGTAAATTTTTTGTTGTTCATGGACATATTCTAAGCAATTAGAACCTGCAAATAGTAGTCATTTGTTGAATGAGTGAAGAAAAACATATTCATTTATTCATCACACAAATCATGGGCATCTACTATGTCCTAGGCACTATTTTAAGCTCTGGGAATATAATAGTGAACAAAATAGATGCTATCCCTGCTCTCAAGGAGTAATTAAGAGCATGGACTCCAAACACAGACATCCTGGGTTAAAATTCTGGTTCTGCCCATTATTTGCCATTTTATCTTGATCAAGTTATTACTGTCTTCCTGCCCCACTTTCTTTATCTGCAAAACAGAAATGTGGATAATGATTTGGTTTCTCTGATATGGTTGTTGTACAGTTAATTGAGTTAATACATGTAAGGTGGTAGGTCAGTTCTTGGTACAGACTCTAAATGTGTCTTTGTCAACTTGGTTAATTTCTGTTTCCCTATCTCCTTCAAGTGTCCCTTCAAAAGGCTTATTATGCTCTTTCTCCAGAAAGTATCCTTTTTCCCCAGGTTAATCTAAGTGCTGCTCCTTTATGCTCCCTTTCTTAGCTATGTGTTCTTCAACCTTTTGTGAGTCACATCACATTGTATCATGAAGGTGATAGTTGTGCATCCTCTTTGGACTGGCCTGTACCTTGTTCTTTATCTTAAATCCCCAGCACTTATCACACTGCCTGGCACACAGCCGATACCAAAGAGATATCATCACAAAAGTGAGTAAACATTCACCTGCTCTAATTACTGCTCTTAAAGCTAGTTTGAAGTCATAGCTTTGCATTTACCCAGTGCCTCCATTTTCTATACCTGGGATCAGTCTTGCTCACAATAAATGGGATTCTTGGTTCCTTCAATAAACTCAGAGAATGTGACTCACTGGGGTCAGAATGCCTTTGAAGGAGATATGTGTGCTAGTCCCCTCTTTGAACTATATTATAGAATAATTCATCTTCCATGAGCCACATAACCTCAAATCAGGGCTTCCATCCACACTCATCATTCATTCCTTCTTCAGTTGCCCATTTTTTCTCCCCTCTTCCTGTTTCATCCATCTCACCTCCTGCCAGGCCTGTGCAGACACCGACATGCACACACACCTTTGATCCTGCTGACACCAATGGCACTAAGGAAAGAAGTTCAATATGTCCACTGGCGTCAAAATATAATAATAACAATCCTTCAAAATGACAATCACAGGCAGCCTAGAGGTATTCAGGGGCTCTTTTGCTTTGTGCTTTCTGTAGTCTTTAGTGTTTTTCTTTAGTGTTTGAAAGCACAGGTAACTGTAGTTTACTCTGCCTGAGAAGTGCTAGTGAGCTGGCATTCAACGAACAGATAATTATGGCACTCCCATGGTGAGGAACAGGCAGAGTGGAGGGTTGTTTTGTGCCCCATTTCACAGACTCCAGCAAAGAATGATCTCCCATTTGCAACTAGTTACTCACTGCATTTCATGTTTGTGATTGTGTTGACAAGGAAGAAGACACCATTTCTGGCAGCATCTCTTAGCTTCCTGAGTTGCCTCGGGCACTAAGAGAATGCAGGAGTCACATACTGACTTGGTTGCCATCTGACACACCTTCTGTTTATCTAAGCCCAGAGTACCCACTGGGACTCCACAAGCAGCATCCTACAGCATCCTAACTAGGCAGCTGCTCACTGGATCTCTGTTCCTCTTCCTATAACTCCTGTTCCTCCCCTCCTGCCAAGTATAATCCAACAGCCAGTGGCCAAGAAAACAGTCTGCCCTACTGACACTCAGGACAAACCATGTCCAACTTCCCTAGTAGAGAACCAAGACAGACACTTGCAGTGTTCATTCATTCATTCATCCATTCTTCTATTTCTCTCCTCTATCAGCAGGAGCAAGAAAAACCTGGAACCTCAAAACCAACTGCCATCCTGAACTGCACTGAGGTGGCAGCTTCTAACTCTGTTTCAGAATTTAATGTTCTGTTTTGTTTATGGCAGGCAAAATATAGTTTCCTATTTTGTGGTAGTGGCTGTTAAAGGAATCACACAACAAATTAGATGTTTCTTGGTGATCTGCCAGCCATCTTAAATCAGTTTGATGATTTATAAATGAATGAGACACATACAGATTAGATTTTCTCCTGAATACACGCTAGTATGGACTGGCAGTGGTAGTCTTGATTTAGGGTTGTCTAGAACACTTTAAATACAGATTGCCAGATCTGAAGGTGGGCATTTCTAGATGTGCTAGTAAATAGCATGGTATAATTGTGTTGATTGACATTTTTTTTCTTGCTGCTTTATTTAGGTGTCAGAGTGAAGCTAGTTTTATGTATTTTCATCACATTTTCAAGGCTGAGCATTTAATTATCTCATTACAGTAGCCAAACAAAAGGAAAAAACTAAGAGCATGAGTCTAGAGATTATGAAACTCAGCTTCTATATAATGTCCAGATTCTTTTTCCTAATTTTTTTTTAAATGAAAATGTACATTGTAGCCTTGGAGTGAGGGAAAGCTTATGTAAAAGTTGGCAGACATTTTTAACAAAATAATGTAAAAAATTTTTTCTTTAACTTTCCAAGCTGCCTTACCAATCAATAGTTCAAGTGAGATAAACTTAGCAATACATTTGAGCTTAAAATTGTCCAAAATAGTTGGGGGGAAAAACTACCAAAGGACATGTATTGGCCATTTTTTGGTGATTTTATTTAGTACATGATTTGTAGATCTGGAGGTCCCCTGACTTATTGGGTTATTTGGAAAGCTAAACAGAAAGCTAAAAATGACTTATGTTCGTCATGTGAAAATCAGTCCTGAATTGCTGTTTTAAACAGCTGGTTAGCTGATCTTTGGCTATGTACTTCTGTTGTAGAAGGGCTTAAGGGTTTTGGTTCCATACCTATATATAAGATAAAGTAACACAGGTGTGCTTCAGTGGCTCAGTCAGTTGGATGTCTGCCATTGGCTCAGGTCATGATCCCAGGATCCTGGGATCAAGCCCTGAATTGGGCTCCCTCTTCAATGGGGACACTGTTTCTCTCTCTCCATGTCCTCCATTTGTGCTTTCTTCTTGTTATCTCTCTCTCAAATAAATGAATAAAATCTTAAAAAAAAAGAGAGAGAAAGAGTAGCTAACACATATTGAATGCTTATCATGGGTCAGACATTCTCCTAAGCCCTTCAAATTATTTTCCTAGTTAATCATCATAAAAATCCTATGAAGTTACTGTTGCTATCTCCATTTTATGGGTAAGGAAGCTAAGAGAAGTTAAATAACTTGCTCCAATGATAGATCAGAAATTTGAAGTCACCACTATACTAAAGCAAATATCAGAGCTGAATGATATCTTGGAAATAATTGTCCCAGAGATGAGAGAAATCACTCCATGCTAAAAGTATCTTTCTTTGGTTGATATAGATATGAGGAAAAGACATGGAGTGTGGTTTTGATTTCCCTGATGATGAGTCATGTTGAGCATATTTTTATATGTTCATTGGCCTTCTGTATGTCTTCTTTGGAGATATGTCTGTTCATCTCTTATGTCCATTTTGTAATTGTATTATTTGTTTTTCAGGTGTTGAGTTCTGTAAGTTCTTTATACATTTCAGATACTAACCCTTTATTGGTTGCATCATTAGCAAATCTCTTTTTCCATTCAGTAGCTTGTCTTTTAATTTTTTTGATTGTTTCCTTCACTGTGCAGAAGCTTTTTGCTTTGTTTTGTTTTATTTTATTTTTTAATAATTTATTTTATTTTATTTTTTCAGTGTTCCAAAATTCATTGTTTATGCATCACACCTAGTGCTCCATGCAATACACGCTCTCCTTAATACTTACCACCAAGGTCATCCATCCCTCACACTCCTCCTTTCCAAATAAGTTTGTTTCTCAGAGTTCACAGTCTCTCATACTTCATCTCTCCCCTCTTATTTACCCCAGTTCACATTTTCTTTCCTTCTCCTAATGTCCTCCATGCTATTCCTTATGCTCTATAAGTAAGTGAAACCATAATGATATTTGACTTTCTCTGCTTTGCTTATTTCACTCAGCATAATCTCCTCCAGAACCATCCATGTCAATACAAAAATTGGGTATTCATCCTTTCTGATGTAGGCTTAATATTTCTTTGTATATATGGGCCATATCTTCTTTATCCATTCTTCTTCCTTCTTTATCCATTTTGGCAATTGTGGCCATTGCTGCTCTGAATATTGAGGTACATATGGCCTTTCTTTCACTACATCTGTATCTTGGGGTAAATACCCAGTAGTGCCATTTAAGGGTCATAGGGTAGCTCTATTTTAATTTTTTAAGGAATCTCCACACTGTTTTCCAAAGTGAGTGCACCAACTTACATTTCTACCAACAGTGTAAGAGGGTTTCCCTTTCTCCACAGCCTCTCCAACACTTTTTGTTTTCTGTCCTGCTAATTTTGGCCATTCTAACTGGTGTAAGGTAATATCTCAGTGTGGTTTTGATTTGAATTTCCCTGATGGCTAATGATGACAAACATTTTTTCATGTGACTGTTAGCCATTTGTATGTCTTCTATGGAGAAGTGTCTGTTCATGTCTTCTGCCCATTTTTTTGATGTGAATTTTTTTTTTTTTTTTTTTTTTTTTTTTTTTTTTTTTTTTTTTTTTTTTTTTTTTTTTTTTTTTTTTTTTTTTTTTTTTTTTTTTTTTTTTTTGGTTGTTGAGTTGGAGGAGTTCTTTATAGATCTTGGATAACAGCCCTTTGTCTGTAGTGTCATTTGCAAATATCTTTCCCCATTCTATGGGTTGCCTCTTTGTTTTGTTGACTATTTCCTTTGCTGTGCAGAAACTTTTTATTTTTATAAAGTCCTAAAAGTTCATTTTTGCTTTTGTTTCCTTTGCCTTTGGAGACATGTTTTGAAAGAAGTTGCTGTGGCTAATGTCAAAGAGCTTACTGCCTATGTTCTTCTCTAGAATTTTGACAGATTCCTGCCTCACGTTGAGGTCTTTCATCCATTTTGAATTTATCTTTGTGTATGGTGTAAGAGAATGGTCGAGTTTCATTCCTCTATACTTAGCCATCCAATTTTTCCAACACCATTTATTGAAGAGACTGTCTTTTTTTCCACTGGGTATTTTTTTTCCTGCTTTGTTGAAGATTATTTGACCATAAAGTTAAGGGTCCATATCTGGACTCTACTCTGTTCCATTGGTCTATGTGTCTGTTTTTGTGCTGGTACCATGCTGTCTTGATGATCACAGCTTTGTGATAAAGTTTGAAATCAGGTAACGTGATGCCCCCAGCTTTGTTTTTCTTTTTCAACATTTCCTTAGTAATTTGGAGTCTTTTCTGATTCCATACAAATTTTAGGATTGTTTGTTCCAACATTTTGAAATATGCTGGTGGAATTTTGATTGGGATGGCATTGAAAGTATAGATTTCTCTGGGCAGTATAGACATTTCCAAAAATGTTTATTCTTCCAATCCATGAGCATGGAATGCTCTTCCATCTTTTTGTGTCTTCTTCAGTTTCTTTCATGAGTGTTCTGGAGTTCCTCAAGTACAGATCCTTTATCTCTTTGGTTGGGTTTATTCCAAGGTATCTTATGGTTTTTGGTGCTATAGTAAATGGGATTGATTCTCTAATTTCCCTTTCTATATTTTCATTGTTAGTGTATAAGAAAGTAACTGATTTCTGTGCATTGATTTTGTATCCTGTGACATTACTGAATTGCTGTATGAGTTCTAGTAGTTTGGGGGTGGAGTCTTTTGTGTTTTCCATATAAAGTATTATGTCATCTGCAAAGAGAGAGGTTTGACTTCTTCTTTGCCTATTCAAACACCTTTTATTTCTTTTTTTTTTTTTTTTTGTCTGATTGCTGTTGCTAGGACTTCTAGCACTATGTTGAACAACAGTGGTGAGAAGCTTTTAATTTTAATGTAGTCCCAATAGTTTATTTTTGCTTTTGTTTCTTTTGATTCAGGAGACATGTCTAGAAAAATGTTGTGGTGGCTGTTTTCAGAGAAATTACTCCCTTGCTGTCTTCCAAGAATTTTATGGGTATAGGTGTCACATTTGGGTCCTTAATACATTTTCAGTTTATATTTATGTATATTGTAAGAAAGTGGTTCAGTTTTATTCTTTTGCATATAGCTGTTCAGTTTTCCCAACACCATTTGTGGAAGAGACTGTTTATTTTTTTCCCATTGCATATTCTTGCCTCCTTTCTTGAAGATTAATTGACCATCTAACCATGGGTTTATTTTTGGGCTCTCTATTCTGTTCTATTGATCTATGCACCTATTTTTGTGCCAGTACCACATTACTTTGATTATTATAACTTTGTAGTGTATGAAACCTGGGATTGTGATACCCCCAGTATTGTTTTTCTTTTTCAAGACTACTTTGACTATTTGGGGTATTTTGTGGTTCCATACAAATTGAGGATTATTTGTTCTAATTCTATGAAAAATGCTATTGGTTTTTTAATAGGAATTGTGTTAAATATATAGATTGCTTTAAGTAGGACATTTTAACAATATTCATTCTTCCAATCCATTAGCATGGAATATCTTTCCATTTGTTTGTGACATATTCCATTTCTTTTAACAGTGTTTTATAGTTTTCAGAGTACAGGTCTTTAACCTCTTTGGTTACATTTATTCCTAGGTATTTTATTATTCTTGATACAAGTGTAAATGGGATTGTTTTCTTAATTTATTTTTCTGCTTTTTCATTATTATGTATAGAAATACAATGGATTTCTGTATATTGATTGTGTATCCTATGACCTTATTAAATTCATTTTATCATATTTAATAGTTATTTTGGTAGAGTCTCTGGTTTTCTATATATAGTTTCATGTCATTGGCAAATAGTAATGATTTTACTTCTTCCTTACCAATTTGGGTGACTTTTATTCTTTTCCTCATCTAATTGCTGTGGCTAGAACTTCCAACATTGTGTTGAATAGAAATGGTGAAAATGGACATTCTTGTATTGTTCCTGATCTTAGGGGGGAAAAAACTCAGTTTTTTGCCTTTGAGTATGATGTTAGCTGTGGGTTTTTCATTTATGGTCTTTATTATGTCAAGTCATATTCCCTCTTAACCTACTTTATTGAGTTTTTTAATGATAAATATATGTGGTACTTAGTTAAATGCATTGTTCTGTGTATAATTGAAATGATCATATTATGGTTTTTATCCTTTTTCTTGTTGATGTGATGAATCATGTTGGTTGATTTGCAAATATTTTTTTTTACTTTAAATTTGTTTTATTTTTTCAGTGTTCCAAGATGCATTGCCCATTCCCCACACCCAGGGCTCCATGCAATAGGCGCCCTCAGTACCCACCACCAGACTCTTCCATCTCCCCACCCTCTCCCTCCAAGTCCCTCAGTTTGTTTCTGTGTCTAAAGTCTCTCATGTTTTGTTTCTCTCCCTGAATTACCCTACTTCCCATTTACTTTCCTTATCCTACTGTCTTCTTTATTACCCCTTATGCACCACAAGTAAGTGAAACCATGTGATACTTGACTTTTTCTACATGGCTTATTTCACTCAGCATAATCTCCTCCAATCCAGTCCATGTTGCTACAAAAGCTGGGTATTCATCCTTTCTGATGGAGGCCTAATATTCCATTGTATATAGGTACCACATCTTCTTTATCCATTCATCTGTTGAAGGGCACCTTGGTTCTTTCCACAGTTTGGCAATTATGGTCATTGCTGCTATGAACATTGGGGTACATATGGCCCTTCTTTGCAGCTACATCTGTATCCTTGGGGTAAATGCCCAGTAGTGCAATTGCAGGGTCATAGGGTAGCTCTATTTTTTATTTTTTAAGGAATCTCCACACTGTTTACCAAAGCGGCTGCACCAACTTGCATTCCCACCAACAGTGTAAGTGAGTTCCCCTTTCTCTGCAGCCTCTCCAACACTTGTTGTTTCCTGACTTGTTAATTTTGGCCATTCTGACTGGTGTAAGGTGGTGTCTCAGTGTCGTTTTGATTTGAATTTCCCTGATAGCTAGTGATGCTGAAGATTTTTTCATGTGCCTGTTAGCCATTTGTATATCTTCTATGGAGAAGTGTCTCTTCATGTCTCTTGCCCATTTTTTGATGTGTTCATCTTCTTTTTGGATGTTGAGTTTGAGTAGTTCTTTATAGATCTTGGATACCAGCCCTTTGTCTGTAGTGTCATTTGCAAATATCCTCTCCCATTCTGTGGGTTGCCTCTTTGTTTTGTTGACTGTTTCCTTTGCTGTACAGAAGCCTTTTTTTATTTAAGATTATTTATTTATTTATTTATTTATTTGACAGAGAGAAATATAGCCAGAGAGAGAACACAAGCAGGGGGAGTGAGAGAGGGAGACGCAGGCTTCCTGCAGAGCAGGGAGCCCAATGCAGGGCTCGATCCCAGGTCTCCAGGATCATGACCTGAGCCAAAGGCAGTCGCTTAACCAACTGAGCCACCCAGGCACGCCATACAGAAGCTTTTTATTTTGATGAAGTCCAAGAAGTTCATTTTTGCTTTTGTCTCCTTTGCCTTTGGAGACGTGTCTTGAAAGAAGTTGCTGTGGCCAATGTCTAAAAGGTTACTGTCTATGTTCTTTTCCAGGATTTTGATGGATTCCTGCTTCATGTTGAGGTCTTTCATCCATTTCGAGTTTGCCTTTCTGTGTGGTGTAAGAGAATGGTCTAGTTTCATTCTTCTGTATGTAGCTGTCCAATTTTCCCAGCACCATTTATTGAAGAGACTGTCTTTTTTCCACCGGATATTTTTTCCTGCTTTGTCGAAGATGATTTGCCCATAGATTTGTGGGTGCATATCTGGACTCTCCACTCTGTTCCATTGGTCTATTTCTCTGTTTTTGTGCCAGTACCATGTTGTCTTGGTAATCACAGCTTTGTAAAGTAGGTAACGAGATGCCCCCAGCTTTGTTTTTCTTCTATAGCAATTCCTTAGAGATTTGGGGTCTTTTTTGGTTCCATATAAATTTTAGGATTGTTTGTTCCAATGCTTTGAAGAATGTTGGTGGAATTTTGATTGGAATGGCATTGAAAGTATAGATTGCTCTGGGCCGTATAGACATTTTGACAATGTTTATTCTTTCGATCCATGAGCATGGAATGCTCTTCCATCTTTTTGTGTCTTCTTCAATTTCTTTCATGAGTGTTCTGTAGTTCTTCGAGTACAGATCCTTGACTTCTTTGGTTAGGTTTATTCCTAAGTATCTTATGGTTTTTGGTGCTATAGTGAACAGAATCGATTCTCTGATTTCCCTTTCTATGTTTTCATTGATAGTGTATAAGAATGCAACTGCTTTCTGTGCATTGATTTTGTATCCTGCCATGTTACCAAATTGTTGAATGAGTTCTAGTAGTTTGGGGGTAGAGTGTTTTGGGTTTTCCACATATAGTATCATGTCATCTGCAAAGAGAGAGAGTTAGACTTTCTCTTTGCCAAGCTGAATACCTTTTATTTCTTTCTGTTGTTGGATTGCTGTTTCTAGGACTTCTAACACTATGTTGATCAGTAGTGGTGAGAGTGGGCATCCTTGTCTTGTTCCTGATCTCAAAGGGAAGGCTGTCAGTTTTTCCCCATTGAGAATGATATTCTCTGTGGGATTTTTGTAGATAGATTTTATGAGGTTGATAAATGTTCCCTCTATCCCTATACTTTGAAGAGTTTTAATCAGGAAAGGATGTTGTATTTTGTCAAATCTCTTTTTTGCATCAATTGAGAGTACCATGTGGTTCTTCTCCCTTCTCTTATTGATTTGTTCTATCAAGTTGATTGATTTGTGAGTGTTGAACCACCCTTGCATCCCTGGGATAAATCCTACCTGGTCATGGTGGATAATCTTTTTAATGTATTGTTGGACCCTGTTAGGAAGGATTTTGTTGAGAATCTTAGCATCCATATTCATCAGAGATATTGGTCTGAAGTTCTCCTTTTTGATGGAGTCTTTGTCTGGTGTGGGGATTAGAGTAATGCTGGCTTCACAGAAAGAGTCTGGAAGTTTTTCTTCTGTTTCTATTTTTTGAATGAGTTTCAGGAGAATGGGTGTTATTTCTTCTTTGAATGTTTGGTAGAATTCCCCACGGAATCTGTCTGGTCCTGGACTCTTGTTTTGGGGGAGGTTTTTGATCACTGCTTCATTCTCATTACTAGATATAGGTCTCTTCAAATTGTCAATGTCTTCCTGTTTCAGTCTTGGAAGTTTATAGATTTCCAGGAATGTATCCATATCTTCTAGGTTGTTAAACTTATTGGCATATAATTGTTGATAGTAATTTCTGATGATTGTTTCTATTTCCTTGGTGTTAGTCGTAATCTCTCCCCTTTCATTCATAATTTTATTAATTTGGGTCTTCTCCCTTTTCTTTTGGATTAGTTTGACCAATGGTTTATCGATCTTATTGATTCTTTCAAAGAACCAGCTTCTAGTTTCATTGCTATGTTCTATTGTATCTCTAGTTTCTGATTCATTCATCTCTGCTCTAATCCTAATTATTTCCTGTCTTGTGGGGGGGTGGTTTAATTTTTTGTTTATTTTCCAGTTATTTAATGTGTAATGAGAGTTGGTGTATTTGGGATTTTTCAATTTTTTTGAGTGAGGCTTGGATTGCTATGTATTTCCCCCTTAGGACTGCCTTTGCTGTATCCTATAGGTTTTGGATCGATGTATCTTCATTCTCATTGGTTTCCATGAGATGTTTCAGTTCTTCTTTGATTTCCTGGTTGATCCACAGATTCTTGAGCAGGATCATCTTTAGTTTCCAAGTGTTTGATTTTCTTCTGAACTTTTTATGGTGGTTGAGTTCCAGTTTCACAGCTTTGTGGTCAGAGAATATGCAGGGAATAATCTCAATCTTCTGGTATTGGTTGAGCCCTGATTTGTGACCTAGTATGTGGTCTATTCTGGAGAAAGTTCCATGAAAATACTCATCCGAGAAGAATGAGTATTCTGCTGTTTTAGGGTGGAATGTTCTGAATATATCTATGAGATCCATCTGGTCCAATGTGTCATTCAAGGCTCTTGATTCTTTGCTGATTTTCTGTTTAGATGGTCTGTCCATTGCTGAGAGTGGTGCGTTAAGATCTCCTACAATTAATGTATTTGTAGCAATATGACTCTTTATTTTGCTTATTAAGCCAACTTATTAACAGTTGGCTTATGTAGTTGGCTGCTCCCATGTTGGGGGCATAAATATTTATAATTGTTAGATCTTCTTGGTGTATAGACCCTTTGAGAATTATGTAGTGTCCTTCTGTGTCTCTGACTACAGTCTTTAGGTTAAAATCCAATTTGTCTGATATGATAATCACTATCCCGGCTTTCTTTTGGGGTCCATTGGCATGAAAGATGGTCCTCCATCCCCTCACTTTCAATCTGGAAGTGTCTTTAGATTCAAAATGTGTCTCTTGTAAACAGCATATGGATGGGTGCTGTCATTTTATCCAGTCTGCAACCCTGTGCCTTTTTATTAGAGCATTTAGGCCATTCACATTGAGAGTGATTATTGATAGATACGTTTGTATTGACATCATGTTGTCTGTGAAGTTCATGTTTCTATAGATTAGCTCTGTAAATTTCTGCTCTATGTCACTCTTGTGTTTATTTCTCTTTCATAGAACCCCTCTTAATATTTCTTGTAGTGCTGGCTTGGTGATTGCATAATCTTTTAGACTTTGGTGGTCCTGGAAGTTCTTTGTTTCTCTTTCCATTCTGAATGTCAACCTTGCTGGGTACATTATCCTTGGTTGCATATTTTTGTCATATAATTTCCTGAATATGTCTTGCCAGTCCTTTCTGGCTTGCCAGGTTTCTGTGGAAAGGTCTGACGTTATTCTGATAGTCCTCCCTCTATAGATAAGGGATCGCTTCCCCTTAGCTGCCCTTAAGACACATTTTTTGGTTTTATGATTCACGAATTTCACAATTATGTGCCTGGAGGTTTTTCTAGCCTCATTGATCTTGGGGGGGGTGTGTCCTCTCTGCTTCTAGGACATGGACATTAGTTTCATTCCCCAGATTTGGGAAATTTTCATCCATGATTTGTTCAACTACATCTTCTAGGCTTCTCTCTCTCTCAACTCCTTTGGGGATTCCAATAATTCTGATATTGGAGCATTTCATGGCATCATTTATTTCCCTTATTCTGTTTTCATGGGATTTTAGCTGTTTACTCCAAGACTTCTCTTCCTCCTCCTTCTTAATCCATCTATCTTCTAAATCACTGATATGATCTTCAGCTTCACTTACTCTAGCTGTTAGCAGATTTAAATTAGATTGCATCTCATTAATAACCTTTCTAACTTCTGCTTTCACTTCTGTTATTAGGGCTTCCATTTTGAGACTAATGTTCTTTTCCAAATTAGCCATTGCTTGGACGATTGCTACCCTGAATTCCATTTCTGTCATATTGTTTATGTTCATTTCCAGTAATTCTGTGACTGGGGTTGCAATCTCAGGGTTCTTCTTCTGTTGGTTGTTCCTCCTCCAAGTCATTGTGGCAAGGAGTGGTTGAGGGGGTGTATAGCTAAATATATCAGCCACTATCTTGGTCAATTGATCGCTGGAAGGTTTTGGAGCAATCAGAATTCACCACCGAAAAGGAAGAAGAAAGAAAAAAGAGAAAGGGAGAAAAGAAGCAAGAAAAGAAACCCCTGCCAGAGTTGGGCCCAGTAGTAGGATTTATATGGTACAAAACTACTACAGGGTAAAGAAAAAGGCTATCAAGAGTAAATGAAGAGATCAAAAAGCTAAGCCCAACCTGAATGACCCCCAAGACCAGTATTTATATAATACAAAGGCAAAAACAATTACAGAGAAACACTGACAGACTAGGGTGGGAAGGTGAGGGCAGACACTCCTTGTGGGCAAGGAAAGTATTTCAGATCCTCCAGAGTTTGTCTTGTTATTATTGTTGGAGGAGCCCACTTTCTAACGATATAGGGAGATTAGAACTGGTTGTATATAGGGGTGGTATTGAATAGAGATGTAGGATTACCTTGAAGCTTATAACTATATGTACATTTAAAAGAAAAAATAAAGGAAAAGAGAGAAGAAAGGGAAAAAACAGATAAAACAAACAAGCAAATGAGAGGCAACAACAACAGAAAACACAAGTATGTGTTTGAAAAAATTTCAAGGTAAAAAATTGTTATGGAGTGTCGTATTAAGTATCACGTTGTGATAAAAAGTGGGTTAAAAATTAAAAGAACAAAAACCGTGAGAATGAATTTTTAAGTTTAAAATGGAAACTTTAAAAGTAAAAATAGGGGTGCCTGGGTGGCTCAGTGGGTTAAAGCCTCTGCCTTCGGTTCAGGTCATGGTCTTGGGGTCCTGGGATCAAGCCCCACATCGGGCTCTCTTCTCAGTGGGGAGCCTGCTTCCCTCTCTCTCTGCCTGCTTCTCTGCCTATTTGTGATCTCTCTCTCTCTCTGTCAAATAAATAAATAAAATCTTTAAAAAAAATAAAACAACAAACAAATGAACAAAAAAAAGTAAAAATAGAAAAAAGTTAAAAAAGCAAATAAGGTGAAAAACTGTATCAATAAAGCATACAGCTTTTGGGGCAGTACCAGGAGTTTAATAAATTGCCTTCCCCCCCCCCCCATGTTGGGGCTTTACAGTTTGGGTGTTGTCCTCTAGTGTTGCTGGCTTGCTTTCTAGGGGGCGGGGCTGCTGCACTGTTTTCAGTCTCTTCTACCTGGGCTGTGTCTCTCCGCCCCCTTCCTGGGGACTGGGGACCATAGTAACAGGTTATCAGGGTCAGTTCTCTGGAGGGGTTGTTCCTTTACAGCCTTTCACAGCTGTTGAGGAAGTCAGTTCAGAACAAGATGTCTGTGCCCAGACCTCCTTCCCAGAGAGAGCCCCTAATTAGCAACCCTCTGGATGATCAGGGGGCCACACAGCCTCTCCCTTAGCTGCCTGTCACAGCCCTGCGGGCGCAGATGCTGGTTTGATTCCTGTCCAAAGCCCCCGCTTGTCGTTTCACTCCTGCGCCATGAAACCTCAACTCATTTTGGGTCTTGTGGCCTTGTCTCTGCCCAGGGAGTCTGTGGTGACCACCATGCAGGAGGGACTGAGGTCCCATGGCCCTGCATGTCCTGCACAAGTCTGCAAAATCGCCTTCCCTGGGGAGTCCATGCCTGGCCCAAGGAGAGAAGCGGCAGAGAAAGGCAGCAAAGGAAAGGAAAAAAAAAAAAAAAAAAGGGAAAAAAGCGGCAGAACAAAATAGTCTCCACTCCGCCTGTTCCACCGTGTTCCCTTGCCTGGCACCTGGAGCACTTTCTCTCTGCCGATTCCCGTTTCCCTGGCTGCCCCTCAGGCACTCCATTTCTGTTTTGATTTGCAAATATTGAACTACCCTTGCAACCTGGGAATAAATCCCACTTGATTATGGTGAATGATTTTTTTTAATGTATTGTTGGATTTGGTTTGCTAATATTTTGTTGAGGATTTTTGTATCTATGTTCATCAGAGATATTGGCTTGTTGTTCTCTTTTTTTTTTTTTTTTGCAGTGTTTTTATCTGATTTTAGTATCAGGGTAATGCTAGACTCATGGAATGAATTTGGAAGCTTTCCTTCCTCTTCTATTTTTTGAAATGGTTTAAGAATAAGTATTAAAATTTTGAGTGTTTGGTAGAATTCACCTGTGAAGCTTTCCTGGACTTTTGTTTGTTGGGAGTTTTTTGGTTACTGATGCAATTTCATTGCTAGTAATTTGGCTGCTCAAATTATCTAGTCCAGCTTCAGTGTTGGTAGGTTGTTGTTTGTCAAAATTTATCAAATTCTTCTAGGTTGTCCAATTTTTTGGCATGTAGTTTTTTTTAAATAATATTTTTATATCACCCTTTGTATTTCTGTAGTGTTGCTTGTTATTGCTCCTTTTTCATTTTCATTTTGTTTATTTGAGCCTCCTGCCCCCTTGTCTCTGGCTAAAGGTTGATCTTTTCAAAGAACCAGTTCCTGGT
Source organism: Spilogale gracilis (assembly GCA_004023965.1). Classification (NCBI taxonomy): domain Eukaryota; kingdom Metazoa; phylum Chordata; class Mammalia; order Carnivora; family Mephitidae; genus Spilogale; species Spilogale gracilis. The sequence continues at coordinate 78,257 of PITA01007722.1, forward strand.
TTCCTTGATCTGGTCTATTGTTTCTAATCTTCTATATCATTTATGATAATATATGATATTATTTCTGCTGTAATCTTTATTATTTTATTCCTTCTACTAGTTTCAGGTTTAATTTGTTCTTTTCTACTCCTTTAGGTATAAGGTTAAGGTTAAATGTAGGGTTATTTGAGACTTTTTTTGTTTCTTGAGGTAAGCCTGTATTGTTATAAACTTCCCCCTTGGAACAGCTTTTCCTGCATCCCAAAGATTTTGGACCATTATGTTTTTGTCTCCAGGTATTTTTTTATTTCCCTTTTGATTTCTTGGTTGATCCATTCAGTGTTTAGTATCATGTTATTTAACCTCCATGTTTTTGTATTCTTTCCATATTTTTTCTCTTATGGTTGATTTCTAGTTAAATAGCATTGCAGTCAGAAAAGATACAGGATATGACTTCAATCATATTTAATTTGTTGAGATTTGTTTTGTGGCCTAATACGTGATCGATTTTGGAGATGTTTCCATGTGCACTTGAAAAAAATGAGTGTTCTGCTGTTTTAGGGGTGGAATGTTCTAAATATGTCTGTTAGATCCATCTTGTTCAATGTGTTATTCAAAGGCACTGTTTCTTTGTAGACTTTGTCTAGATAATCTATCCATTGATGTAAGTGGGGTGTTAAAGTCCTCTACTGTTATTATATTATTATCAATTACATCCTTTATGTTTGGTATTATTTGCTTTATGTATTTGGGTGCTCCCATATTCAGTTCATAAATTTACAATTGTTACAACTGTTCCATTTATAATTATGTAGTGTCCTTCTTTGTCTCTTATTATAGTCTTTGCTTTACGGTCTATTTTGTCTAACATAAATATTGCTACCCTCACTTTCTTTTCACTTCCAGCTGCATAACAAATGCTTTTCTATCCCATCACTCTCAATCTGCATGTGTCTTTAGGTCTGAAATGAGTCTTTTATTGCCAGCATATAGATGGGTCTTGTCTCTTACCATTCCATCATCCTATACTTTTTGATTGGAGTGTTTAGTTCCTTTACATTCAAAATAATTATTGATAGGTATTTACTTATTACCATTTTGTTACTTGTTTTATGTGTGTTTTTGTGTGCTTCTCTGTTCCTTTCTTCTCCTGCTCTTTTTCCTCATGATTTGCTGGCTTTCTTTAGTGATATACTTGAATTCATTTCTCTTTGTTTTATTCATATCTATTATTGGTTTTTGATTTGTGGTTACCATTATGTTTATATACAACATTTTATACATATAGCAGTCCATATTAAGTTGTTAGTTGCTTAAATTTGAACCCATTATTTATTCTCCTCCCCCAACACACATTTTAGGTATAGGTGTCATACTTTACATCTTTTATTTTATGACTCCCTTGGCTGGTTTTTTTAAATATACTTATTTTTACTGCATTTCTGTTTCTTCCTTTTCTTACTCCTACTTACGATCTTTTCTTTTCATTCAGAGTGCCTTTTAACATTTCTTATAGGGCTTATTGTTTAATTGTCATGATTCTTTCAACTTTTATTTGTCTAGAAAACTTTCTCTCTACTTCTATTCTGAATGATAGCCTTGCAGTGTTTTTGTTTGTTTTGTTTCTTTGTTTTAGCTCTTAGAATAGATTATGCCACTCCTTCTGGCATACAAAGTTTCTGCTAAAAAATTAGCTGATAGCTTTATGGGATTTCCCTTGTATGTAATTGTTTTCTTTTCTCTTACTGCTTTAAAATTCTCTTTTTATCATGATTTTTTTCCCATTTTAATTACTATGTGTCTTAGATGTGGACCTCCTTGGATTGTTCTTGTTGTGGAATCTCTGTGCCTCCTGGATCTGGATTTCTTTTTCCTTCCCTAGATTCAGGAAATTTTCAGCTGCTATTTCTTCAAATTAGTCTCTTTTTCTCTCTATCCTTCTTCTGGGATCCCCATAATGTGCATATTATAATGCTTGATGGTGTTTCTGAGTTCCCTAAGTTTATTTTTCTTTTTATTATTTTTTTTCTTTCTCCTGTTCAGCATGATTGGTTTCCATTATTGTGTCCTCCAGTTGCTAATCCATTCTGCTTTCCCCAGTCTACTCTTTATTCCATCTAGTATATTTTTAATTTCAGTTATTAAATTCTTCATCTCTGATTGGTTCTTTTGTGTGTTTTCTACCTCTTTGTTAAGGGTCTCACTGAAGTCTTCCAGTTTTTTTCTCAAGTCCAGGGAGTGTCTTTATGATTGATCCTTACTCTAAATTCTCTCAGAGCTGAGCCCACTGATTTTTAAAGTTCCAGGTGTTAATCTCCTCTGATTGTAAGAACTTGCAAAATTATGCCCTTCTGGCTTTCAAAACAAAATGTTATAGGGATTCATCTTTCCTCTATGGATTTCTCATGCTTGGTGTGAGGGTCTGTTTCTCTCATCTCTGCATTCCCACAGTATCCTCCCTTATGGGTATAGTCCTGTGGGTCTATTTAGCTCCCAATTATGTGTCCATCCTTATTATCCCTTTGATGTGGCCTCTTCTCTACATTTAGCTGTGAAGTGTTTTTTCTGCCAGTTTTTCAGTCATTTTCTGAGTTATTTACTTTGATGTGGGTGTTATATAATTTTATCTGTGGGGCAAGGTAAGCTTGGGATTCTCCTTCTCTGCTGCTTTCCCAGGAAGTCCATTATTTAAAAAATTTAAGCATGGGAGTGATATATTCAGTTTTATTTTTAAGAAAATTCACACTGCTGATGACATGAAGGATGGTTTGAAGGTGGTGCCATTACAGATAAAAAATTGTAAGAGTTCAAATAAGGAGCAACAGACCAAACTGAGACATAGGCAGAGTCCAGGGAGTGATTAAAAGGATCTGAGAGGTGTTTAGGAGGTGGAATCAAAAGAACCTGGTTATTATGCTAGGAGTCAAGGTTATATGATCACTTCATAATTCCAGTTCCCTCTTGTGGGCTGACAGATAGTGACACCATAGTGACAAGATGGGGAACACAGACTGATAATTGGTATGGGGATATTTTGAAAGAAAGACAGTAGTTTCTGTCCTTCACAGGTGTAATTTGGTGAACAAGTGAGATATCTAGACGATTTACATGAGGCTGTTAAAATGTGGGTTAGGAACTCTGGAGAGATTCATGCCATATACAAATTTGAGTCATTCCTTCTGAAGTCATGAGCATAAATGTCATCTCTGTGGAAAGTGAACTGAGTAAGAAAGAAAGGGGGTAGTATCTTGAGAAACACTGACGTTTTGAGGAAAAGCAGATGAGGGGCTAGAAGAAATTCCAGAGAAAATTTGTACAAAACAATCAGGAAGAGAACAGGGAAGAATAATGTCCTGTAAGCAAATAGATGAAAGAGCTTTAAGAAGATGGCTGTTTAGAGGGTTAAATGCTTCTGAAACAACAAGATGACTGGAGCTGGCAATTAGTAGGGCATAGTGGCCCTGGTGGGGGAGTTCCATGGAAGCATATGTTAGGGTAAAAGCTATGATGGATGATGAGGGGCAAATGAAATATGAGACAGCAAGTGTAAGCAACTCTTTTGAGTTCTTTCTTATGGCAACAAAGCAAAGCTCTGAGAAGAGGCCATAATATTAAGGGAAGATCTTATAAGGTAGGAGATGGATGAGGTTTTTCTAACCTTCAGAGAAGGATCTGAGAGAAAAGGATGGTTAATTCTGTAGGAGAAAAGTTTAATTAATGGAGTGAGGAGGTAGAACTGGGTGAGCTCCTGAGCACAGGTGTAAAAATCAATCTCAGCCCAAACAAGGATATTTTATTTGCTAACTTAAAAAAATTATTTCTTTGTACATTTATCAGGGTTGCATAGACACACACACACACACACACACACACACACACACACACAAGATATCAAATCTAATAGAAGTTGATGATAAAAACAATAACCCTCTCTACTGTTCCTCTTTCCCCAGTTTCATTAGAAAGAGGGATTTTTTCACAATTAAATGTATTTTTATACTAATGGTATAAATAATATACATCTGATATAATTTTAGTAGTGCAAATGAATATAAATAAATACAACATATAAATTTATCCATAAATAAAGAGCACACACAAATACAAGAAAGTATTTGAAAAGAGATTTGAAAATCCCAACCTCCTAAAATAATCACATTGAAGGGACTGTCTTGATATATATATCCCACTTCTCTTCTTTGCCCTACATTAGCTTTATATTACTTTCTTAACTGTATGATAAAACTTGTGAATAGTCTAATGAGCAGCCTATGTAGTTTCTATATTTATATAACCATATATATGTTTTGTTAGCCATTGTTTTACAAAAAATGGGATTATGTAATATGCACGTTTTTGAATCTTGTTTTTCTCACTCAATATGATGCTGTGGAATCACTCCAAGTCATCTGCTATTACTCTAATTCATTCTTTTACTATATAGTCTTCCAATATGTGGCCATATTTCAATATATTTTAAACATTCTTTTATTGAAAACATTTACTTTTAATTCACTACAAACTACTCTGCACTATATAGCATTGTATCTATGTTCTTTTATATTAGTAATTTTATTTCTATGGACTAGATTACCAGAGTAAAGTTGCAAGGTCTAAGTGTATGTGTATTTTTAATTTTCATAGCTGTTGCTTGGTTGCCTAGAGTTAGATATGGTGCTTTTCTTCAGTGTGCTTTCCTGTCATGCAGAGACCAGAAGGCTAAAACTTATGCTTCTCAGAATCTATCACAATCAGAATGTGATTCAGGTTCACCAAATTTATGCAAGAACTTGAAATACAAAAGTGAGGTGAAGTCCTTGTTTCTGCTGATATGAAATTTTTAGGTGGGAATGTACAGACATGGAAACTTTTGTTTGTGTGTTTGTGTTCCTGAAGTAGCATTAACAAAAGTCCATGTGTCTGGAAATAAACCAAATGTCCAACAATAGAATGGAAATTAAGTTGTAGAATAGTCAGAATGTACAGTACTGTGCATTAGTGTAATGAATTAGCTAAAACTAATAAAACTACCAGAATATCTCAGAACCATACTCTGGAGGTAAAGAGTCACAAAAGAACTTATAGAGTATAGCCAACATTTGTCATGTCTCTCACTCCATTTCATTAGCTCACTTGATTTCTGATAGCTCTGATGGACACTAGCAGTGACCAGTGTACCAACTCAAGGCCACAGTGAGGGACCTATGCTTTTCTGTGTTGGGCCTTTCTCAGAACTATGGGAAGCCACTCAGCCTGAACATGTAAATGAGTTAAGGCCCTGAGAGCAACTCTTAACCAAATGGAGATGAAGGCAGTAACTAATACTGTCTCCTTTCCTTTGGTCTGGTGGGCTACTTCTGAAATGTGTTTTATACATTTCCACAGAGGATACACAACAGGACTATGCTTCAGTTGCCCATAGCAATAACCTGCAAGTCATGTTTTCTCTCTTCTCTAGTCTCCACTCCCACTCCCACATTTCTGCTTCCTGGGCTCACATCCAAAATATACCACCTACATCTGACTTCTTTTCTTCAGCAGTGCTTTCTTGGAAACTCAACTATGATAACATAGTATGGTCCCTATGTATGCAGTTCAAAAGAGGCAAGATGGTTTTATGTTTTACATTTAGGTCTATGATCCATTTTAAGTTGCTTTTTGGGAAGGTGTAAAGTCTTTGTTTAGATTTTTTTTTTTTTTTTGAATGTGGATGTCCTTTTGTTTCAGCACCATTTGTTGTAAAGACCACTTTTGCTCCATGGTTTTAACTTTGCTTCTTTGTCAAAGATTGGCTGACTATAGTCATATGGGTCTATTTCTGGGCTCCATTCTGTTCCATTGATCTATTTGTTATTCTTTTGCCAATACCACACTGTCTTGATCACTGGGGTTTTACAGTAAGTCTCGAAGTGGAGTAGTGTCAGGCTTCCAACTTTGCTCTTGTCCTTCAGTAATGAATGAGTATTCAGGGTCTTTTGCCTCTCCATGTAAATTTTAGAGTTCGTTTCTCAATATTCACAAGATAACTTGCTGTTTTTTTAATTGGGCTTGCATATTGCATTGAATGTATAGATGAAATTGAGAAGAATTGATATCTCAACAGTATTGAGTTTTCTTATCCATGAGCATGGAATATCTCTGTAATTATTTAGTTCTTCTTTGACATCAGAGTTGTAGTTTTCTTCATAGAGATCTCATATAAACTTTTCTAGATACCATTTGGCTTTTATACTCCTAAAAAGTTTATAAATTTTAACCCAGGAAGTTTGATGACACATTTTTGCCTTGGGAGCATTTTGACAATGGTTAAAAGCCACATTAGTTATTAAACTCTAAGTTTTAAATTACCAAATGAAGTTTTTAACTTCATGAAGGCACCTTCATGACGTGTTTACCAAGAAAGTGTCAAAAAAGTCTAGATAGTCATCTTACAAAATGAGATAAGGAATGAAATATTTGTCAGGGATATCTACTGAGGGCATAACTATTTTAACTTAACCACTTTACAGTGTTGGTAGCCACATGATCCATGATAAAAGAACTGCACCAAGATGTCCTATTTGTGTTACTATTGCTATGAAAATGCAAGTTGGCATCTACAGTTTAGTCTGACAATGAAGTTCAATGTAACTCTAGTGTTCCAGTTGGTAAACCCCAAAACATAATATGATTCTTGGATTCCCTAAATAGGAGTTCATTTCATTTTGTGCCATAAACCATAAGCTACAGTAATTTCTACTTTTGTTTCTCTTTTCTCTGGTGTTGTGTGACTCTTAAATAATTATGCCACTATTTATGTTCTTCCAGCTCATGCATTTCATATCTCCCATTTGTTTTTAGAGTGAATATTTCATGTGGATTGCTAGTATCATTTTTAGTGATTCATAATCACATTCTACAAGCCAACATTTTCTGTGCTTCGTTTCAGTTCCAGCATAGTATTTTTGGAGAGCTTATTCAACCAGTTTTGGCTTTTTGTGAGGCCAAAAAATAATCCAACGACCCACAGACAAAAGCCGTAATAAATTGGTGGGTAGATGCTATGATTTAATCATGTGTTTTGTTCTCACTGAGAAAATCTCCTGGGTAATTTTGGAAAACAAATTAAAAAGTAATGAATTTCTAAGTGATTAAGGATTGCATTTGTATAAGCAACTATTCTTTTTACCGTGGTATTTCTAGTATATTTAGGCATTATAGCCCCAATATTTTAAATGTAAAATCTCATAGTGTTATATACAATAAGAATGTATTTCTAGGATCAATTTATGACAAAGGAACTAAGAATATACAATGGAGAAAGAATGGTGTTCTCAATGTGTGGTGTTGGGAAAACTGGAAAACCACATGCAAAAGAATTAAATGGACCAGTATCTTATACCATATATAAAAACTAACTCAAAATTGATTATAAACTTGAATGTAAAACTTGAAATCATAAAATCCGTAGTAGAAAACAGGCAAAGATAGCAAAAGTAGGCAACTAGAACTACATCAAAGCTTCTGCACAACAAAGGAAACTGACAACAAAATGAAAATGCAACCCACTGATTGAGAGAAAATATTTGCAAAGTATATTTCTCATAAGGGGTTGATTTTCAAACTATATCAGGAACACATATAACTTAATAGCAAAAAAGCCAAACAATCAAATTTAAAAATGGGCAGAGAATCCGAATAGATATTTTTCTAAAGGAGACATAGATGGCCAACAGGTACATGAAAGAATGCTAAGCATCCCTGATCATCAGGGAAATGCAAATCAAAACCACAATGAGGTAACACCTCACACCTGTCAGAATGGCTATTATCAAACACAAGAAAGAACAAGCGTTGGTGAGGCTATGGACAAAAGGGAACTCTTGTGCTCTGTTGAGATGAACATAAATTGGTACTGCCATTATGAAAAATAGAATGGAGGTTCCTCAAAAATTCAAAAATAGAACTACTATATGATCCAGGATTGCCACCTCTGGGTATTTATCCATTGAAAGTGAGAACACTAACTTGAAAAGATGTATGCAATTCTATGTCTATTACAGCATCACTTACAATTGCCAAGATATGGAAACAATCTATGTGTCTCTTGATATAGATAAAAAACAAGGAATATATATACAATGGAATATTATCCAGCCATAAAAAGAATGAAATCTTGGCATTTGTGACAACATGGGTGGACTTTAAGGGCATTATGACAAATGAAATAAGTCAGACAAAGATAAATATCATATGATTTCACTTAATGTGGAATCTAAACAAAAATTAAATTAAATTAATGAGGAAAAACAAGTTAATAGATACATAGATTGTTGATTGCCAAAGGCAGAGATTGGAGGTGGACAAAATGGGTGAATGGAGTCAGAAGGAACAAACTTCTGGTTATTAAATAAATCAGTCCTCGGGATGATATGTACAGTATGGTAACTATAGTTAATAATACTATATTACATATTTGAAAGTTTCTAAGAGAGTAAATCTTTAAAGTTTTTATCACAAAAACTTTATAACTATGTATGGTGATGGATGTTAACTAGAATTATTGTGGTAGTCATTTTGCAATATATACAAATATTGAATCACTGTATTGGACATCTGAAACGAATGTAATGTTGTATGTCACTTATACCTCAACAACAACAAAAAAACAATAAAAAGATGTACTCCTATAAATTTCTTTTTATAACTATAATATTTTAAAATAAATGTAGTCAAATTTTAGCCCAGGGTATTCATTGTAGATAATTGTGCCTGGCTGGCTTTTAATATTTAGTTTTAGAGTTGCAAAACTGTGGTTTAATATATCTACTTCTTTTATTATTGTTTTGTTTGTGGATTATACCCATTTTTTGTTGCACCTCCTTCCTTTTTTTATAGTGAACCCTCACTGTTTTAAAAAACACATCTGGAAATCTTAAAGAAAAAAAAAAATCCCAGTTAATAGACATTGACTATTCATGACTTGTTTTCTATGAATTCTGCAATGATGTTGTAGTTTAATACTGGCTAACTAATAGTTCTCAGAATATTCTGATCCTGTAGGAATTCACCAAAGTTTCAAGGTTACATCTCTTTGATATTTTGACACCTGTCAAGGGATGCACAAGTCAGTGAAACCAGTAATTTTTTTTTCAAAGAGATATTTCACTCCTCAAACTTGTCTTGCTGAGCTTAAATGCTTAAAAAATAATTATTTCGCCTTTTAAATGTTATGACAGGTAGATCCTAGAAATGACCAGGTTCTGTGCCTCTCATACCTCTTAATAAAAATCCAGGAGTTTTACAACACTGAAAGTTAGCAAAGTATAGTGGGAAGGACCTCAGTTTTTAATGAGAAGTCCCAACTTCAAATTCTATTTCTGCAACATATCTAGCTATTTGACAAATTATTTAGCTTAAGCTTCAACTTCTGTCAAATGGGACTCTTTGGTTTACATAGCTGTTGGGAAGATCAGGTATTAGTTACTGTGTGGTGACATTGGTGCTGTCATTAATCATGGCATATGAATCACAGTGCAAGACCATCTAATCCTAAGAGCATCTTGTATCTTCTTCCCAATGAGGTTTACAAATACCCCAAAGCAGGTATTATATTATATGTCTCCTGGTGTTCCCTAGTGTCCAAATCAGGGTTAGCATATGTAAGATGGTCAGTAAATATTTCCTGATTTTTACTGAGTCAATCCCATGAAGAGGAAGCACCCAAGGAGGGAGGGAGTATTGTGAAGTCTAGGTTCTTCTCATTGTTATGTCACAAATTTTGAACGTGTTCATTTGTCCTTCAAGGCCTGTGTTTTCCAGTTTGTGAAACAATATTGAGTCAGCTGGCTAGATGACAACTAAGAATATATTTTATACTGAACTTACATGAAGCCTGATGTGCTTTCTGTGGAAATCTCCAAGTAGGTCACCTCCCATTGCAGAAGTAGAAAAAACTTGTTTCAAAGGAAATAATGTGTCTATGAACCTTCTAGTCCTCTACTTTTTGCAGAGAATATCAATATATGGATGTGACAGTTCTTTATTCTTATTTAGCAAATCCTAAAAATATGGTGTTCTTGTCAAATTGAAGATAATTACCAATTCCTCTTTTTCCACTTCAGCTCTAGCCTTGCAGAGGGCAGGGAAGGACCTTGCCTCTGACCCTCTGTGAGTTCTCACACAAGCTCTCAAGAGAGCAACTGAATACAAATCAGATCCTTTTTTCTGTTAAGCTCAGAATTTTACTTGGTCTTGACTATTTCAAAGTTGAAATTAGGTTGTTTCCTTTATAAGTGTAAATCAAATCCATTTGAACTCTGTCTTGGAAAAATGGCAAATAACTCAACACCAAATTCTCTCTTTTCTACATCCATGTGTATTAAAATTTTGGCAAGTGCCTGTTTCTCTCAGTCTGATCAGCTTCTCAGGTCTTCATCCTTTTCTATGATTCCTTATTTAAAAAGCTATCCGGATGTTCGTTTCCACCAGATTCTGGTGCCCCTCATGTCATACACCAGGAGGGGGAACAGATGCAGTGTACGGGTTTTCTGCTGGAAGTAGGATCTTACCAATTTCTGATTTCTCTACCTCCCTGCCCGTACTTCTGACACTGGACATGTGCTGGAGTCACTATCTTCATCGGGAATGTGTTCCAAGATGTTTAGATACAAAGCTTGAAGATCAGTCATTGCCAATCATAGTTGTATAAGGATTGACATCTCATGCTCAGCATCTGCCCATTCATTCATTCAACTAATGTTAATTAAATGGTTATAATATCTTGGGCCCTGTGTAAACCACTTTTTTCCCTCTGTTTAATTTCTTGTACTTGTTTCACAGTATCTTAAGCTCCTCCTCTTATTTTCCCCAAGTTCCTATTAATATAATATCTTACTGAGGGGATTTTCTCTCTGAAATTATTCTTTTGACTCTAAGGTAGACATGAGGCAGGGTGTCATTTTTCCAAGTTTGAGAAGATGCTGACAGTTAATGTTAGGAAAGAACAGAAGGGGATGGACTTTGGGGGTATATTCACTGGAAAGGGAGTGGACAGGAATGAAATGAAATAGTCAAGCTGCCTTGGACAATGTAGAAACTCACAGTTGTCTATAGAGAATACCCAAGAGTCATGGTGATTTCTGTTTTTACACCAGATAAGCCAAGACTTGCCACTCTGGCTCTGAAGTTCTCAATCACAAACAACTTCATGTCAGCTCTTCACAGCAGAGGGAAGTGCTCTTACATGTCCCTGAAGGTTTTTATTTTGGGAAGAACATGTGACATGATAATTGCCCT
>PITA01007723.1:0-17332 GCA_004023965.1 Spilogale gracilis
TCAAAATAAAAAGCTTCTGTACAGCAAAGGAAACAATCAACAAAACAAAGAGGCAACCCACAGAATGGGAGAAGATATTTGCAAATGACACTACAGACAAAGGGCTGGTATCCAAGATCTATAAAGAACTACTCAAACTCAACACCCAAAAAGAAGGTGAACACATCAAAAAATGGGCAAGAGACATGAAGAGGCACTTTTCCGTAGAAGATATACAAACGGCTAACAGACACATGAAAAAATGTTCAGCGTCACTAGCTATCAGGGAAATTCAAATCAAAACCACTCTAACAAAGATTAAATCTTGTCCTTATTCCCATGCATAGAATTTTCTGAGTGAAAATTGACAGTGTGAAGAAAAATTTCTCACCATCTCACCATCTTGTCCTGTCCTTATGTGATTCTTCCAAAGAACTGTCTCAGTATGCTGTTACTTCTGGGGTGAGTTTGTGGAACTTCAAACAGAGAAAATGGAAAACCAAATGACTGTGTGCATGACTGAGATGCCCAAACCCAAAGCTCAAGGCTCTTGTCTGCTTGGTTCCCTGCTGCACCCCCAGTGCTTAGAGCCTGCCCTGAACTAGCTGCTCAGTAAATTGCTAAAAACTTAAACTTCCACCAGTCTTCCTAGGTCTCACCAAGCAGGTACCTTCTACCTGCAAAGATCTAGTAAAAATGCAAGTGTTTGGAAGGAAGTATTTATCTTGTAAACTAAGAAATTGGAGTGTCAGGCTCTTCCTCAGTCTCATAAGCTAGTTGATATAAGGCCATTCCCCAGCATATTCCTAATATGCTAAGAGAAACTGGTTTCTGACCATGCATTGCCGCTACATGACCTCAAAGTGGGATGAATTCACCTAGTAAATGCCATGTAAGTGCCCCCCTTGTAACATGCCAGCTCCCCCTGGTGATACATTCAGCTTAATATATAACCTAATGTTATAGAACTAGACCCCTGGGCTGGGAACCATGAGAGAACCAAAAAACAGATTCAGAGCTCCTCACTCTAGAGCACAAAGGATTTAACAGGCAGGACCTGGTGGAGGTATGGAGGAATTACACTGAGAACACACAGCAGAAGAGTGGAATCACAGAGCTACCAAGCCATCAGCATGTGGGAGGAACCAGGAGCTCCCTTGTCACTGAGAGAAATATGGCACGACAAGTCAGTCAACATGGTGACTCCAGTAAGACTCAACTATGTATGACCTTTAAGGGCACATCAAAATGACAGAGGGAATTTGAAAATGCATCACCGTACAGATGCAGATGGCCCACAGACACATCTGCAAACAAGTTATTTGACACAAAGTTCCCTGACTCTGCCCTGGGATGATTCAACTTTGCTTCCCAAGGGTAGAGAACATACCACATCCCCCGGAAAGGAAAAGTTGAAGGAAAGAATTTCCCATTATAACCTAGTCTCCTTTGTTATTTTAGGGCCTACTGTCATCGAAGCCATTTCAAAAATCTGAAAAGAAGTCTTATTTTCAAATTCATAATGTTGACCAAAGAGATTTGCCTTTATTGTGCTCATAAATCATTCATGCCTCCTTAATAACAAAGAAATTATTTTTAATTTTTATAATGCTTTTTTCTTTCTTCCCAATGCAATAGGAAATGAGAATAATATTTTATGTTAATAGGAACAAAATGTTCAGAATGTATGCACTGTATAGAAATCTTATAAAATGTTTCATTGGAAACATTTTTTAACCAACAAAGGAAATGAAACACAAAAAGCCACATTAAAAGAACACTGATGATTTTTACTTTAATGAGGAAACTGAATGGAGTGAATTATGGAAGAGTGGCTAGAAGCCCTGAGAGAAAATTATATTTTTCAGAGTTCATGTGGTTGAGGGTTGTCCCAGATCCCAATGGGAAGCCCAGTCTAGCTCCCAAGGGTACTCTCTGCTGATCAGCCCATTCCAGAAGCCAGGGAAGTTTCCCTGAGCAGAGTCAATATTCAGGTTCCAGGAACTGAAGCAAGGATTGCAATATTGGAAACCATCTCTCCCCACCAGAAAGATGTCCAGACTCCCTGGATTAAGCAACTGTTCCAGCGATGACCCAGGAATTCACTTGGATCCACTAGAGGGTTAATAGAAAGGCACAGGGAAAAGTTAATTGTAAAGAATAGGGAGCACTGGTAACCCCTCAGAACCCACAGCATCAGGGGAAGGACTGGTGGGAAACAAGAGTTGTAGGGAAGAAAGTCATTTCTTTGGTGCCATCCAAATGGCCTGTGGTTGTTGCAAACGCGCCAAAAACTGCAAAGGGGCAGGCACTGCAGCAAGATGGTCTGCAGGCAGGAGCACAGGATTGTGAAGCAACCAGGCTTCCCAGCTTGCCAAGAGATTCATGACCCACATATTCAGATACCAGCACCTTTCCATGGGAACAGCTACCCGGAGTCTTAGAGGCAAAGCTGAGAGGACCCTTGATCAATGCAGGCAGGACCATACCACACAAGGTAGGGCAAACTAATAAGGCAGCTACCCCTTGGCACAAACAAGAAATGGAAATAAGCCTTGTCCAGCCTTACCACCCCACCAAAGTACCATTCACAAGTTACTAGGCCTAAAATACCCAAAATGCTTTGAAATAGGCTCTTCCTTGTTAAAATGCTTTCCAAGATATTTTCAGTTTATGCAATGAGCAGGTCACAATCTTTAAAGAGTGGATTCTGACCAATAAGAAAGTGGAAGAAAGGAGAGGAAAATTGTGGAGAGGACCCACCATCTGCAAGTTTCTTTGCCTGGTGCTTTTCATATTTATTCATTTAGGTCTCACCATAGCTGCTTCGCGTAGGTATTAACTCCTAAATTGGTTGTTTGTCTGTTAACTTCGTTCATTCTCCACGCACCCATCTTCTGCCCTGCTGAAAGCATCACCCAGGCTCCTGTCTCAGATAAGGACTGGCCCTTGGTGGACACTGGTATGAAATCACAAGACAAGAGGAGAGAGAGAAAACAGGGATTTCTTCCCTATTCCCTCCCCGTTTCCAAGCCGCATTTCTGTCTGCAGCTGTTTTCTATTACAGGCTCTTTAATATTTGACTCTTATGCTATTGCTTGCATTACTCTGATAAAAATTCATTTTCAGAAATGAAGAATTAGGCCATAGGGACAGTGTTAGAGAGAGAGGTGACAGATAGCTACCTGGTTGCTAAAGCACACCCTGGGGAACCTAGAAAACCAGAAAGCTTGTGGGCGACCACGCTATATCACACATAGGTCCTTAATTCAGAGTCCCACATAACACAGCGGGGGTGGCAAGTGCCCTCTACCTTTCTACATATTAGGGCAGTTTCCCCATCTTCTTGCTTGGCACAGTTTTTATCTCTCCTCTCCATTCAGAAGTGTTAAACCTAATCAACCTCTAGGCAAAGAGACCCTTCACTGTCAGCTTCCAGGATTAAGTAGCTAGTCGTCTGATAAATAGAAAGTCTGTGTCCAGCCCTGATATCTGGGCTCCATTCTGATTCCTTATCCTACCATAACTCATGTTAGACTACCAGTGATCTCATGAACTACAAAGGATGATCCACGACTACTTGTCTCCTTGTTCCTACTACAACATGAAAAAATTTAAAAATTAAAAAAATAACCAAGTCATTGCTTGATTCATTAATACGATTAAATAAAATTTAAAAGAACACTAACGATGGATTTTTACTGCCCATGTAGAAATGGCATGAAGTCAACATACCAGACAAATAATGAGAATAATGAGAATGCCTCCTGTCTTTATATCCCCTGACATTATTACCCAAAGTGTATTATATTGAAAGAGGATAGTTCATATAATTTCCCATTTATTTTACTCCTTTTGTTTTGAATTTCAGGGGCCTGTTGTTTGAGACACGCTCTTTGATGTCCATAAATAAAGCTCCTCTGACATTAACGCAGCAGCTGTTAATCTGAAAAAAATTGGCCCCTTTGAGAAAGCCATCAGAATTTTACTGTGCAAAAATCAATAGCTGTGAATGGGAGTTCTGGTGTGCAGTGAACCAGCGAGGAGGCATTTCACGGGGATAACGGTCCATCCTCACCTGGGACTGCCCCATGCCCTGACCTTCTAGTAGACAAGATAAGCCTGGCTGGAAAGTAAAATTCTATAAATGAAAAAAGAAATAACAATGCATTCACAAATTTGCTTAAAGAGTGGGACTTGAATCAGCAAGGATCATGTATCCTTTCACTCTATCTTAAGGAAGCTTAAGAATAAAGCCTATGTATGTTGTTTTTGTAAATAAAAGAAATTTGATGTATCTTTTTTTCCTAAAAAGCAGCTTTATTAATTGTACAGAGTAAAATGCTATCAAATGAGCTAAAGTAATCACAATTACATTGGGCCAGAAATTTCTGAGAAAGCACTTAAGTTCAGAAATAATTAATATTCCTAATGATAACCCAGTGACCTGGAGGCACCATAAGATCTGAAGGAGTTTTTTAACTCAACTTCTTTCCTGTAGAGTTTTCCTGCTGAATCTATGTTGTAACTTCTCAGTTCTTGGTGAAGTCATAATTGTCTGACAGTGGGCATAATCCTACTTCCATACTAAATGGAGAATGTTAATAATTTGTGCAATTAATTCTTGAGTTAAGTTTGTGAAACTTTACAAGCTTTTTAAGTGGATAAGCTATAGATTAATATAGTCAAGTTAAATCATTCCCTGTGAGTGTCAATTAAATCTCCTTTTTGGTGGTATATCATCATAAGTACAATGGTGGATTTTATATATCAATTTGACTGGGTCATGAGGTTCCCAGATATTTGGTTAAACATTATGTCTGGGTAGGTCTGTGAGGTTGTTTCTAAGGAAATTAGAATTTGTACAGCAAAGGAAACAGTCAACAAAACAAAAAGGCAACCCACTGAATGGGAGAAGATATTTGCAAATGACATTACAGATAAAGGACTGGTATCCAGGATCTATAAAGAACTTCTCAAACTCAACACACCAGGGCACCTGGGTAGCTCAGTGGGTTAAAGCCTCTGCCTTCAGCTCAGGTCATGATCTCAGGGTCCTGAGATGGAGGCCCCAGTTGGGCTCTCTGTTCAGCAAGGAGCCTGTTTCCTCTGCTCTCTCTGCCTGCCTCTCTGCCTACTTGTGATCTCTCTCCCTGTGTGTCAAATAAATAAATAAAATCTTTAAAAAAAAAAAAAAAGAAAACTCAACACACCAAAAAAAAAAATCAAGTCAAAAATTGGCAGAAGACAAGAACAGACACTTCTCAAAAAAAGACATACAAATGTCGAACAGACATATGAACAAATATTCAACATCATTAGCCATCAGGGAAATTCAAATAAAAACCACATTGATATACCACTTATACCAGTTAGAATGGCAAAAATTAACAAAACAGGAAACAACAAATGTTGGTAAGGATTTGGAGAAAGGGAAATGCTCTTGCACTGTTGGTGGGAATACAAGTCGTTCTGGAAAACAGTATGGAGGTTCCTCAAAAAGTTAAAAATAGAGCTACCCTAGGACTCAGCAACTGAACTTCTGGGTATTTGCCCCAAAGATACAGATGTAGTGAAAAGAAGAGCCATATGCATCCCAATATTCATAGAAACAATGTCTACAATAGCCAAACTGCAGAAGGAGCCAAGAGGCAACAGATGAATGGATAAAAATGTGGTACATATACACAATGGAATATTATCCATTGAAAAAAGAATACCCACCATTTGCATCAACATGGGTGGAACTGGAGGAGATCATGCTAAGTGAAGTAAGTCAAGCAGAGAAAGACAATTATCATATAGTTTCACTCATATGAGAAACATAAGGAATAGCACAGAGGACATTAGGGAAGGAAAGGAAAACAGAGGAGAGCGGGGTGAGCCAAGAGAGACTGTGGACTCCAGGAAACAATCTGAGGGTTTCAGAGGTGGGGTCCGGTGATGGGTATTAAGGAGGGCGCATGTTGTAATGAGAACTGGTTGTTACATGCAAATAATAAATCACTGAACACTGCATCAAAACTAATTACATCAAGGGGCGTCTGGGTGGCTCAGTTGGTTAAGCAACTGCCTTCGGCTCAGGTCATGATCCCAGAGACTCAGGATAGAGCCCCACACAATGGGCTCCCTGCTCAGCGGAAAGCCTGCTTCTCCCTCTCTCACTCACCCTGCTTGTGTTCCCTCTCTGGCTGTGTGTCTCGCTGTCAAATAAATAAAATCTTAAAAAAAAAAAAAAACTAATTACATCAAAAACTAATGATATACTGTATTGTGACTAATATAATAAAAAGTAGAAAAGAACAAAAGCAAACAAAGAAAAAAAAAGAATTTGAACTGGTAGGCTGAGTGAGTAGATTTCCCCTCCCCATATAGGGGGGGGGGGCAGGTGGCATCATCCAGTCCATTAAGGGCCTAGATAGAACAAAAGTGTGGAAGAAAGGGAAATTTGCCCTCTCTCTCTCTTTGAGATACACATGGTCTTCTCTTGTCTTTGTATTGAGACTTATATAATTGGCACTCTTGGTCGTCAGAACTTTGGGACTGAGCTGTAATTTACACCATCAGCCTTCCTGGGATTCCAGTTGCAGGGAGCAGGTTAGCAGATTCTCAGCCTTCATAATCATCACATGAGCCAATTCTTCATACTACATACATACATACATAACACTAGCTAGCAGTTTCCAAATAATTACTCTTGCCTGGCACTTTCATGTCAAGTTCTCAAAGATTATCTCAATTATGTATTACAGAATTCCTTAAAGTGGAGTACTATTATTAGCCTCAAATTCAACATTTAATATATATCTGTTAGCACTTCTTATGTTCCAGGCTATGATCAAAATTTATAGCTGTGAACTTGTCATCAGGAGCCTGTTTTCTCATACAAAACATACACTACCTAAGTAAACCAATGGATAAAGAAGATGATGATTCAGGCAGTAAAAATTTTCATAAAGAGAATAAAATGACATCATGTGAATAAGAGTGACAATGGCATCCAGGGAGTAACTAGGGAAGGGCTTGTTGAGAAATGACATCTGAGCAGAAGCTGAAGGATGAAAAGCAGTTACCCATGTGAAGGCTCTGGGAAGATGGTTGATCAGTTTCATCTAATCTTATGAGTGTTTCACTAGATGTGAAATCTCCCATATCAACCAAAACTTCAATGCTCCCCCTTACTTTACACCCACTACACTATTAGTCTCTATTTCCCCAAAGGGTCTTATTTCTCTGAGATTCATATCCAGTGGACTGAGTATTTACATATCCTTCTCATGCTCCTCCTCTCTGGCGATGCATGGGCAATTACATCTCTAATCTCCAACTGCTGTCTTTATTATATTTACATTTTTTCCAGTATCTAGCATTTTAGTTTTAAACCATGCAAGTTACAGCTACTGTGTGTTATCAGAACCAGCTGTTTGGTTCTTTTCAAGTATTCTGAACAGACTTAGAGGGAACAGAAGAATAAAGGTACTTCTGATGAATAGAGAAAACACACAAAGACACACACACACATACACACACACACACACACACACGGATCAGAGTCAGCACTAAAACTAAACAAATCTGGCACAGCATTCATCAGTTTCATAAATACCAGAAATACCCACATGCTTTTTGTTCAGCATGATATATTTTTTTAAAGAAAGATGTTTTAAATTTTCCATTTTGTGCCAAGGTAAGTTTTATGCCTCGGTAATGTACAACATATGGATCTTATGACATTATGCATTATTTGCATCCCAATAAAACAGCTCATTAATCAAATGGCCAATTGTAACCTCCAGCCACAGAAACCACAAAACACACCTAAGAAGGTGGGTCATTTTTAACTTAGAATGTCTCCTTTTAAAATGGTATTTGTCTGATCATGTTAAATAGTGGTGAAATGTATAGGAGATGTTAGTGTATTAGGAAAGAGATGGTAATAAGGACACAGCCAACCCTGAAACATACATGCAGTGAATTTCTTCCCTGACTTGGGGCCATGTGTTTTGCTTTCCTCCAGTTGATTTTGAATGGTGTTTTCTTATGAGGTCAAAACAAGGTCTTTTTGTAGCAACTGACATTTAGCTATAATAATGTACAGCTAAATTAGGAACAGGTCAATCGTTGAAGAGTTCATTAGAGAAGTAAATTGGAATTTTACACCCACACCAACAATTGAAAACTCACCAAACCTAGTGAAATATGCAAACAGAACCATAAGCCCTAGTCTACCCATTGTCTCAAATCAGTTCTTGATATGTGTGTCAACCAGGGTCCTAATGGCAAGAAATAAAGTCCAACTTCAGCTAATTTAAGCAAAGAAAGATTTCTTCAGAAGAATATCAGTGGAGGGAGGGTGCTGCTACTAACACAGTCAGTGAGAAGCTGGAGGACAAGATTTTTCTAGAAGCTCCAAAAGGACATGAGGCTGGAAGCAAACAACCCAGCAATGTCCCCATAACTAGAAATCTCAATTGCCGCTGTTCCTAACATGAGGGATCTCTGTTTCTTCTAACTTTGCATCTTTAACTCAAGATGCAATGTCCAAGGGAAGAGAAGGTAACTGGGCTCATGGGCTTGCTTGAAGTGAAAAGACCTTCATCTTCTTGGCTTCCTGGGTAGGGGATAGGTGTCTGGAATTACTCTCTCACTAAGACCTCTATGGTGGTAACAGAGAATTAGTAAGCCTGAAAATGGGATTGATTATTAAGTTATGCAATGTATTGAGTACCTATTACACACCAAGAATTATACTAGACAATTTTCAATTAATTTGTTCTTATTTAAGTACATTGAAAATCCTACAGACATCTTGTGGGATTTTCTATTCATATCATAGATGGAGACCATGAGGAATGAGAACATTAGGTGATATGGACAAGGTGACAGTGTTTAGTGAGGTATAAAGTCAAAATGTCCAAGCTTGGTCTCCTGACTCCTGGTCCGTTGTTCTCTTTGCATCATAGATGCACCATAACCGAATTCAACTTCACCTCTAAATTTCAACTTTCCCAGCCCTGGTTATTGGTCCATAAATATCCTAAAGGTTATAAATTTCAGAGTGATGGAAATATTCTAACCAAGAGCCTAAGGTTTAGAAAACAGGGGTTTCACTACAAATATTCTCTGGTCTTCCCTTGTGTTATATGACTTTCAACTTCAGGACTCAACAGTGGTTCTGAGAATTAAAAAATAAGTTTCCCAGGATTGTGTCAAGCATAGACACACAACTGCACCAGTACTAAGATCTTTCACTGCCCTCATCACAGAGTTGAATGATTATTACACTGCGTGGGCAGCATACCAGTTGTCTGGAGGCTGACAAACTACCTTGTTTCATTTCCCTAGCACTAAGAACATATATGAAGATGACATTTATATCAATTGATCCCATGAAGGCTACTACCAAATCCCAGAGACATGGGGCTATCTTCCAGGTTGAAACTCTGTCATCTGTTTTACAGAAAGCACAGACTCTGCAATCAGGTCAGCCTGAGTTCAAGTCCTGGCCCTGCCTTTCACAAACATGGTCTTGGGTAAGTTATTCCTCTTCTCTGAAACTTAATTTCATACTCTGTAAGTTAGAAATGATGCTTATTTTGCCACATTTTTAAAAATCATAAATAAATATAAAGCCCACAGCTTTGTGCCTGGCTTATATAAATGGACATTCAATAAATGGCTGCTCTTGAAATTGATATGGCTTTGGGTGACAAATGACCAGAAAGTCTTCTCCTTCCATTTCTCTCAGATGAATGTAAGAAGTTCGTGAGTTTTCCACATTATGTTTACATCACGTAGCATTTTCCTTAATATAATTTTGTATTTGGTGATATCTATCTCATTGCATATCTACTTTGCTATCTGGATTAGTCAGAGTTCTACCAGAGAAATAGAATGAGTTGGACAGATAAAATACATCTTATACATATATTACATAATATATAAGCATATTTAATACATATAGGCACATATATGTGCACAAATACACACATATTTCAAAGAATTGGTAAAGACTGGCAAGTCTTAAATTTCTAGGCCAGGCCAGCAGGCTGGAAATTCTCAGACAGAATATGATGCTGCCATCCTGAGGTAGAGTTTCTTCTTCCTCAAGAAAACCTTTTTTTCTCTCAAGGCATTTCAACTGATTAGATGAGGCTCATCTACCTTACAATCTTCTTTATTGAAACTCAACTGTTCATTGTAGGTGTTAATCACATAAAAATACCTTCACAGCAATAACCGGGTATTATAACCTAACCAAGTTGATATATGAAGCTATTATAGTCCCCTCCTTATCAGTTTGGCACCCATACACACCTCCTTAAACCATACTTAACCTCCAAATAAAGACAAAAACAAAGAAATACTTCTACCTAATAGAACACAACTATCATATATATAACTGAAAATGCACTAACCCTTCTTCCCTAAAAGGTTTCAAAGTCTTAGGGTGTCATCACACTTGTCTTTGATATTCCATAACTTAAATACTATGATCTAAACTTAACTATTATTAATCATCTTACATTAGATAAGTGGATACGAGGGAAAAGAAAACAAAAATATTGCATATGTGAATAGACACACATATACATAGACACACATATATTCATAAAAATTAGGAAAACATTAACAATTACAGTTCTTGTTTCTACAACTGGTCACATAGTCATACCTGGTATTTATAAATACGTTCTTCCACAATTCATCCCATGTTCTCCTTGTCTTCTGCAAGAACCTCGCTAGTCATGGTTTTTTGCTTAGTGGGGTGACCCAAACCTTCATTCCCAAAAGGTCAGGGTCACTAGTCCAGCCTGAATCAAATCACTGAAGTTTTCCATTGACTTTTATCACACATCAATAGTGATTGAAGAAATGCCCTAAGAGATCTGCATTCTAGACATGTTCTTCCTCACCTTTACTATTAGTGGCACACAATTTCCCCTTGGTAATCAGGATCAATCAATCCATCCAGCACAGAAGTCCCTTGCCTGTTGATTTAAAGGCTTACAGAGCTGTAAGTGGCCAGAGGGTAGTCTTAATTTCCTATTCAGTGGAATCAGTATTATGTCTCCTAGTTGGAAATAATTTCTTCCTTTGGACCTAAGACCTCTGGAATAACAGAGAATAAGGTCACAGGGACAGAAAATAAAATTTTTGCTAGTGGATCATTAGGGGTAACATTAATAGTGTCATTTCCATTTCTACCCCTCATTTCCTGGACCTTTGAATTCTAGTTACTGGAGAAACTGAACCATGTATTAAATGCTGATTCAGAGTATATATAGCCTGTTCTATGGCATTGCTTCCACCCTGCAAGCTATTACCACTTCACTGGCATTGCAACTGAGTTGTCAAAAGGCCATTGCACTTTTTAATCAAGCCAGATGCTTCAGGATAATGGGAAACATGGTAAAGCTCATGAATTCCATGATTATGGGGCCATTGCCATACTTGATTCACTACTAAGTGAGTTCCTTGATCAGAAGCAATGCTGTGCAGAGTACCATTATGGGAGATAAGGAATTCTGTATGTCCACAGATGGTAGTTCAGCAGAAGCACTGTATGCAGTAAATGCAAATCCATGTCTAGAGAAATGTTTATGCCAATAAGAACAAAGCACTGTCCCTTTCATTATGGAAGCAGTCCAGTGTAATCAATCTGCCACCAAGTAGCTAGCTGATCACCCTTGAGAACGCTGCCATACCAGAGACTCACTGTTGGTTTCTGTTACTGACAGATTGGTACTCAAATATGGCTGTAAATAGACTGGCCTTAGTTAGGAGAAGTTCATGTTGCCGAACCTCAGTTTCCGCCACCATACCCACTTTGTTCATGAGCCCACTAGGAAATAACATGGAAAGAGGCTGACTGGTATCCACAAAACAGGTTATCCTATCTATTTGATTATTAACAACCTCCTCTGCAGAGGTTACCTCTTTGTGAACATTCACATAGGAGAGAGATATATTCACTTTTTCCCATTTAAAGAAATCCATCCACCCATCTCTTCCCCAGACCTTCTTAACACCAGTTTCTCAATATTTTCCTTCCAAATCCTGACCATCCAGCCAAACCATTGGCCACCACCCATAAACCAATAGAGACTCATACCTCTGGCCATTTCTCCTTACAAGCCTAATGATCAACCACAGACAGATTTCTCCTCACCATGTCCTCCAGGATTGTCCCAGAAAAGGACTGTGGCACTACAGCTATCCACTTTTGGATGGTGCCTGAACAGTGTGCAGAACCATCTGTAAATCAAAACTCTTTCTCATCTTTCATCAGCCAATTATAGGGAACTCCCCATGAGGCCATAGACATAGGTTTGGAGAGAGATAATAATAGATTAGGGTTAAGAACCATAGACATTTGGCCACTTCCTCATGTAATTATTGTGACTTCAATGTCTGACTTTGTATATACCACCTCCATTTAAAAGTGGAATGCCACTGTGCATATCCATCTTGACTTGGGAAGACTGAACAACAAGTTCATTATGCCATCATGAACACATGAAAACTTGTCAAGCTACATGGAAACTTGGTAGCCTCTGGTTAAGCATTCAGCTTATATTCAGGCCTAGTTGCAAAAAAATAAAAAATAAAAAATAAAAAAAAAACAAAGAACAAAAAAACAAGCTGTTTCTTCAAAGGAGAGGAGTTATCCATAGGGCATAACAAGGCTTTGCTCCAAAGTCCTAAGGGTCTGCACTAGCCAGTCAGCATAACAGCATCAGTGTTGTGGACCAGTATGATGTCTTGTGGAAGACAAAGTTGATCAAGATTCCTACAGACTAAATTGTGACATAAGGTTAGAGAATTTATATATTCCCAATGTAAGACAGTGAAGGTATATTGCTGGCCTTGCCAGCTGAAATCAAACTGTTACTGATTGTCCTTACTAACAGATACTTTTTTTTAAAAGGCATAAGCCAGTACAAAAGCTGCATATCAAGTACTAAGGGATATGCTAATTTGCACAAGCAATGAAGCCATCTGGAACAGCAGCTGCTGGTTACGTTTGCAAAAATCCACTGTCATTCTCTAAGATCCATCTGTCTTCTACATAGACCAAATAGATGAGCTGAATGGAGATATGGTGGGAATCAACACCTTGTGTCTCTGAAGTCCTTGATTAGTGTTACTAATGTCTGAAATCCCTCTAGGAACATGGTTTTGCTTTTGGTTCACTACTTTCTTAGGTAGCATTAAGTTCTAGTGGCTTCTACCTGGGCTTCTTCCCATACTAGTTCTTATTCCAGGTCAGGGAACCAGTGTGTGGATTCTGTCATTTGCCGAGTATTTCTTTTCTAATTATGCATTCCAGAATTGAAAGAATAACCATACAATGGGTTCAACAACTCAGTGAATCCCCTGTGATGTGTATCTGAGCTAAAATCCCATTGATCACCGGATCTCCAAAAGCCCTACTCTTTCTGACCACAGTGATATTTGGGTCTTCTGAAATCAGTATCAGCTCACAGCAAGAGTCCAGTAGTTCCTGAAAATTCTGATTGTTTCCTTTTGCCCAGAGAAGTTACTCTGGTAAAAGTCCATAGATCCCTTTAGGGAAGTCCTAGAGGAAGATTAAAATAATTCATTTTTGGCAATGTAGTTGGGTCCTTTCTTGAGAGGACTTGGCCTTAACTGGCTCAAGTGTGGTAACTGAGGAGTCTTACTTTACTCGGGGGATGACAACAAAATACCATAGACTGGTGACTTGAACAACAAAAATTTCTCATAGCCCTGGAGCCTAAGATAAAGATGTCAACAGGCTTGGTTTCTCCTGGAGTTCTCTAAATGGCTTGAAGATGGCTCTCTTTGTTCTCTCATGCTCTTTTCTCTGTGCTCATGACTAACTGGTGTCTCTTCCTCCTTTTATAAAGACACGGATCATACTAGAGTAGTGCACCACTCCTATGATTTCATTTAACCTTCACTATCCCTTTAAAATCCTTATCAGCAAATATAGTCACATGGGGAATTAGAGCTTCCACATATGAATTTGGGGAGGACACATTTCAGTGAACTCTTTTTTAGGGCTTTGAGTTAGACTTCTTTCTGTTCCCTCTAACCTGCAACACTTCCACTTGTACAGATCAAGAATGAGAATTTAGTAGACTATCTATTCCTTTTCTAGGGACACCATGATCAACTAGCCAGTACCATAGGTCTTTGTGAGTCAGATTATTCTACTTAACAGCTTTGGTGGCAACAGTTCCCACTATAAATTCTGGCCTGAAGAGAATAACAACCAGAGCTCTTGAAGGACACTGAGACTGCCCTCAAAAATTTATTTCTCACAGTTGTAGTGAAAGATGTGTCCCCTAGATCCTCCCAGGGTAGATGAGCAGGTCTTAGGTGATAAATTTACTCTATAATTCCAATCTCCTTAAGCCTTCAAATACCTTCCTCTATAGTGTACCAAGGCAGTTCTGGGATATCAACTTAATTTAGAGTAGACAACATTTTGGTCCATGTTTCAGCCAATTAAACAAACTTGGAGCTCACTTTTTTTCTTTTTTTAAATTATGTTCAGTTAGCCACTGTATAGTACATATTTAGTTCTTGATTCCAGTATTCAATGACTCATTAGTTAATATTACACCCAGTGCTCATCACAGCACATACACCCCTCAATGACCATCACCCTGTTACACCCTCCTCCCACCCTCCTTCCCTATGAAACCCCAAGATTGTTTCTCGGGGTCTATAGTTTTTCATGGTTCATCTCCCTCTCTGATTTCTCCCCCTTTGGATTTCTCTCCCTTCTGCATGGTCCTCCATGCTATTGCTAATGTTCTACATATGAGTGAAACCATGTGATAATTGTCTTTCTCTGTTTGACTTAACAGAATCCCCTCCAGTTCCATCCATGTTGATGCAAATGGTGGGTATTCATCATTTCTGATGGCTGAATAATATTCCATTGTGCATATGTACCACATCTTCTTTATCCATTCATCTGTTGAAGGGCCTCTTGGCTTCTTCCACAGTTTGGTCACTGTGGACATTGGTGCTATGAATATTGGGGTGCATATGCCCTTTCTTTCCACTACATCTGTATCTTTGGGATAAATACCTAGTAGATCAATTGCTGGGTCATAGGGTAACTCTATTCTTATCATCTTGAGGAAACTCCATACTGTTTTCCAGAGTGGCTATACCAGCTTGCATTCCCACCAACAGTGCAAGAGGGTACCCCTTTCTCCACATCCTTCCCAACATTTGTTGTTTCCTATTTTGTTAATTTTTGTGATTCCAACTAGTATAAGGTGATATCTCATTGTGGTTTTTGTTTGTATTTCCTTGATAGTTAATGATGTTGAACATTTTTCCATGTGTCTGTTAGCCATTTTTATATCTTTTTTAGACAAGTATCTGTTCATGTCTTCTGTCCATTTTTTGACTGGGTTATTAATTTTTTGAGTATTGACTTTGAGAAGTTCTTAATAGATCTTGAATATCAGTCTTTTCTCTGTAATGTCATTTGCAAATACCTGCTCCCATTCTGTGGCCTGCCTCTTAGCTTTGTTGACTCTATCTTTGCTGTGCAGAAGCTTATTACCTTGATTAAGTTCCAAAAGTTTATTTTGCTTTTGCTTCACTTGTCTTTGGAGACATGCCTCGAAAGAAGTTACTGTGGCAATGCCAAAGAGGTAACTATCTATGTTCTCTTTTAGGATTTTAATGGATTCCTGTCTCACATCAAGGTCTTCCATCCATTTTGAATTTATCTTTGTGTATGGTGTAAGGGAATGGTCCACTTTCATTCTTCTATATGTAACTGTGCAATTTTCCCAGCACCTTTTATTGAAGTGAATGTACAGACAGTAGGATGGCAATAAACACATATCTTTCAGTAGTAACCCTCAATGTGAAGGGCCTAAATGCTCCCATGAAATGGCACAGGATTGCAGACTGGATACAAAGACAGGACCCATTCATATGCTGTCTACAAAAAACTCATTTTGAACCTAAAGACACCTCCAGACTGAAAGTGTGGGAATAGAGAACCATTTTTCATGCCAATGGGCCTCAACAGAAAGCTGGAGTAGCAATTCTTATATCAGACAAACTAGAATTTAAACCAGACTGCAATAACAGATCCAGAGGCACACTACATCATTCTTAAAGGGTATATCCAACAAGAAAATCTAACAATTATAAATATCTATGACCCCAACATAGCAGCAGCCAACTACTAAGCCAGCTGTTAATCAAAATAAAGAATCATATTGACAATAATACATTAATAGTAGGAGATTTTAATACTCCACTCTCAGCACTAGACAGATCAACTAAACAGATCAACAAAGAAATAAGAGCTTTGAATGACACATTGGACCCGATGGACTTAGAGCTCTTTCTAAATCCTCAAGCTAAAAAACTGAATCCAGAAGTTTTGCTTAGTGAATGCATGTCAGTAAATTCATCCCGACACAACTTTATATTTCTTCCCGTCTATCACACTCCCTCACTATCATTCTCACATATATCACAGATTATTGGCTGTACGTATTGGAGAAATCATGGACTTCTTTGGGTATATATATTGCATTTCCTCATGCACCACACTTTGCACCTCACCCTCTGGAACTTCAGCCTCATTATAATTTTAGGAGCAAAAAGGGGTAAGGGACTATGTCCTGAGGAATATCAGCGGTGTCTTGCCAGGTAATTGCATCAAGGGGATTAACAGATTCTTCAGATGAAGCAGAGTTAACCTCCTCAGAGAAGGAAGGGTAGCTACTATTGGCAAAGGCTGAGCAAAATTTGAGGGTTAGGTATCTTCAAGTTCATGGGGATCTCCTCCCTCACACATCCCACCTCCCCATTCCAATTTTCAGGACCCTATCCTTTCCCATCAATGGGCTCACTTTAACAGAAGAAACCCTGTGAGGTTGGGTTTCAGTGTTTACTCAATTATAGCTACTCACAGGATAAGACTCAGAATTTGGCTTTCAGAAACCTCATCCCTGCAACTATAGAAGATTGGCGTTTTTTTTCAGGACCTGTATGCAGAGCTTGAAGCAGGAATTTACAGCTCTGAGTTCATCCTTGTGTTTCCCTAGTTTTTCCAGGGCAGTTAGGAGCAACAAGCCAACTTCATTATACTCATTAATTTCACTGAAACATTCTGCAGTACCAATCAAATATAGTCACCCAGAACCTTGCCTTATGTATCCATTTGATTAGGAATACCCAAAGACAATATTTTGTTTCTCTATTGCCATAGCATCATACCACCATAGGAAATAGAGTTACTAGTGCCTCAAAATTTAAACAATCTAACTGATCCAATCAGATTAGAAAACCAATTCCAGAAAATCTAGAATCAATTCAG
>PITA01007723.1:17432-41123 GCA_004023965.1 Spilogale gracilis
GGGGGGGGAGGGAAGGAGAGAGAGAGAGAGAGAGAGAGAGAAATTAGGGACTAGTAAATATGAAATCCATAAAGTAGGCCAGCAGATTGGAAATCCTTGAGCAGGAACTGATGCTGCATCCAGATGTGTAATTTCTTCTTCAGGGAAACCTCAGTTTGTTCTTAAGGTTTTTCAAATGATTGGATAAGGCTCTCCCAGATTATCACAGTTAATTGCTGTTACTTAAAGTCAACTAATTGTAGATGCTAGGCACATCTACAAAATATATGCAGAGCAACAACATAGATTAGTATTTAATTGAATAACTCAGTACTGTTGCCTAGTCAGGTTGACACATAAAACTAACCATCACACTATTGTCTGCTGAGAAAAACTGGAACATTAGAACATGTGACATTTCAAGAAAATGAAGTCCATGTGATAGTCCATCATTCCAAATACTCTCTGGCATTGAACTCAGTCCAGGTAATTCTGGAAATAAATCAAAATCCAATAACTGAGATGAAGCCAGTGTTGGTCTGTCAAAGACAACACCAGAGCAATGAAACCTGCATCTCAAGATAGTTAAGCTTTGAGGATGGGCATATTGGTCACTCAATGTGTGAGATTTAAGGGGCTTATGGCTCCAAAGTAGTTCTGTGGCATCAAATCATATTATTTCCAGGAGTCCCTTTTCAAAAGTTTTCCTAAGAGTGTTCATATTATGTCCTTAGTAAGAATTATATTAAATATTAAATAAGACTTCTGGTGAGTATCCAAGGAAATAAAAGAGAGGAAGGTGTGTATTTATCAAAGGAGAAAGAAAAGGGAGAAGACCCTGGT
The DNA here is from genome assembly GCA_004023965.1 of Spilogale gracilis. Classification (NCBI taxonomy): domain Eukaryota; kingdom Metazoa; phylum Chordata; class Mammalia; order Carnivora; family Mephitidae; genus Spilogale; species Spilogale gracilis. The sequence continues at coordinate 18,255 of PITA01007723.1, forward strand.
TGAATGACTAACTTTAAGACTACATTACATCACTTTACATTAATTCATCTTAACCTCAAAACAACCCCAGGAGCAAATATTATTATTCAAAGTAGGGAAATTGAGGCTAATAATTGGCAGTGCTGGAAGTTTCTCCATCAGTCTGGCTCTGATTACACTTTGCACTCCGTCTAGTTTCCGTCCAATCAGACTGCATCTCCAAGAGATGCAGAGAAGCCAGGGAGAGGAGGAGAGAGGTCCAAAAGACAGCAGGAATCTGTTTTATCTCTGCCTGACATCAACTCTAATTCTCTCCTTCTCAGAGAACAGGTAAGTCATCTTTGGGGACATCCAATCATTTCTGACATAACATTAGACCAAGTTCTCAGTCTTACATCGCCCTCTCAACCACAGCCAGACTCTGCCAGCCCCTTCCCCGATGTCTGCATGGCCTGTGGCAGGAAAACAAACAACAAAGGCCCATATACCACATTTATAGGCTTTAGGTGTTACAAACTAAACCAGCAGATTGCTATATAAAACATATAAAACATATTCTATCCTTCTACCTTGACAACTATGCCATCATAGCAACCTAGGCCAGTTTGACTTGGCCAGTCTCAAACCCTTTGGAGTTACATAATAGAACATGGTGGCAGTGCCAGGTAAGTTGGCCTGGCCCCCAGCTCACTGCCTACTCCACTTCATTTTCTATCTCTAGCCCTCTGTTACAGCATGAGGAGCCTCATGTGCACCTGTGTGGACACCCCATCCAGAACATAAGCTCTGTTCATGCTTCTACTGACAACGTCCACTTGGCCACTGCAAGGAACTAGGGATGGATTCCTGTCTGTACCGTGACCTCCCCTAAGAAGAATGGACTCTAGGAAGACCCTAGATGTGTGGGTGGACAATTTGGGCAGAGGATTCCACGTACCAGGTTGTTGAAATATAGTCTAGAAGGGACGGGTCTAGACTCTGGGGAAGCACATCCCCTTGCCTCTCAAGCTCTGTGCTCAGTGGGGAAGGACACAGCTGGAAAAGAACGAAGGCAAGACCATCTACAGCATGAGGACCCAGTGCCAGGGACCCATTTCTCTTGAGTAAGACACAGTATAAAGATGCAATATGGCCTCCTGACAAACTGGCTGCATCTCCCAGCCTCTCGGCTACTACGGTAGCTGGCCCCTAGCTTAGCCTGCCTCTTACTCACTGTCATTCCAGATCCATTAAGACATGTATTGTCTTGTATTGTCACAATGTTCATTTTACAATAATATACACAAGGCATGAATTCGCAGACACCAAGTCTTAGTACACTCTCAAACAGCTATCTCTAGAGAAAATGGTTTGGCAGGATTTTTCACTGTAATATTTATTGTGGCAATAATATTGAGTCTTCCCACTCCCCACCAACACACAGACAAACACACACACACACACACACACACACTGCTTCTGCTTGTTCTAGAAGCCAATAAAAGAAAGCAACAAATGAAAAGAATGTTTGATTAAAGTCACTAAGTACAGGCTTTCTCTCTTTAAAAAAGGAAAAATAAATAAAACAGACTAATTTTTTTAGGCTTTTATTTCTCTGCATCACAAGGCATAACTTTTTTTAATAGGAACTTGGAAGGTTTAGAAAAACCTGGTGACTTTCCTAAATTTCCCTGGGCTCCTAGAATCTCAGGGGTCCACTCATGATTCCTAACCTTTTACTAGGCATCCTAATCTTCAATGCTGTAATCACAGAATTTGCATACCAATGCAAATGATTCTTGCAGGTGGATTATGAGAAGCTGCTGGACAGTGCCCTTCAGACACACGATACTCACACAGTATCAAACTCCAGACCTCTGTGTTTGGGTCCAATGCCCTCTGTCCCCACAGGATAGTTTCTACAGTTTCAATCTTTCTCATCACATTGTCTGGAGTATCTCTTTCATTTTTATCCATGACTTATTTTTACCAAACTGGGCAGTCCCTTATTGTCGGGGGCACACCCCAAAAATGGCGCTGCGTCAGCTGTGGAGAGCGCCATATGGGACACCGGCGGTGGCAATGCCGAGGCTATGGCGCCGAGCACGTGAAGCAGCTCCAGGAAGCGCCGGCCCTGAAGATCACGTGACCGCATGCCTCATACGTGGGTCCGTGCTCAGTGCATGATCACCGGACGCCACCAATGCCTGCTGGCCGTGCAGTCCACGCCCCACGTGATCTCCTCTCTGATTGGCTGGGATATTATATAAAAGGGCGCTAGAAAGCTGGCCAGGTGGTGAGGCAGCGAGGCTGAGAGGTGGGAGAGGAGAGATGACGGGAGGCGTCAGGAAGTGACGAGAGAGGAGAGACGAGAGGGGGTTGGAACTGGAGAATAAACAGGAGCTTCAGCATCGACCCGTGTGTTGCGTCTTCTCTGCTGGTGGGGAGCGCGACACTTATTTTGTATTTCCTCATAAATTATAGTGGTGCTCCTATCATAAATATCATTTTTACTCCCTACATATGGCACTGTCAAGCCATGGGCACTAGGATGTGTCCCATGCACAAGAGACAATCTATCCCCATGACATAAACCATTAAAAAAATCGGTTTTTTAAATAAACCTAGCAAGAACTAGAAGCATCAAAATTCACTCATGTTTGTGACTTAGAAGATGCTTAGAAACACAGGGGGAAGTACCAATCGTTCAATGAGTTAAGTGAATTGAACCCCACCACAAGCATAGGTGTTTTCCTTTGCTAGTCCTACAGGAATTAAACCTAATGAATGCACAAAATGATTTTTGTATGTGAATTTTTATTTCTTTGGGGAGTTAGTTCACACTTAACTTGCTCTGTGATAGTGAGTAAAAACTCACCTACCCAGAGAGCTTGTTCCATGAGTAAGTAGGGATAATTTCCCCCTAATAGAGCTTTCTCAGAAAAGAGCAATAGATGCCCTGGTATGAAAAAAGACATTCAATAAATGTTAATTTCTTCCCTTCCACCTGGATATAATTAGTTAAATGTACACTAGTAGATACAACGGAGGTGCTACTGAAGTCAGAAAGACCAAAGTTCAAAGACTCCAGCTCTGGGCAAGTTATCACCCTCTCTGTGCCTCAGTTTCCCCATCTGTAAAACAGAGCCCTCAAAGGACTCTGGTGAGGACTAAGAAGATGATGGGAGTGAGATCCCCTGGTGCAGGGCTGGACACAGAGCAAGGGTTTGTGCATTTCAGTATGGCCAGGGTCATGGAGTGAAGCTGGTCATGGTTCAAGTCCTATCTCTCACTTCCCTCCTCTGTTACCTTAGGCAAAGTAACCTCTCTGAGAATCACTTTCTTAGTGGGTAGTCCTGAAATGGTCATTTCTACCTCACTAGTTTTTTATGAGGTTTATAGGAGATAATGTTAGGAAAAGTGCCCCGTGTGGAACACATGCAGACTAGTGTTTATAAATGATAAACAATCATTAATACATTTAAAAGGCAGGGTTAAAAGCTACCAGGGGAAGAAAACTATTAGAGCCCTATATTGCAGACTTATGGTTAAACTGGAAAGAAATAGGCACAAGTCAGAATCTAAAAACAGGACTAATCTGGAGAGGTGCTTCAAGAAGCTTCCTCTGATAGAAAATATACAGATCTTCTGGATTTTAAATTATACAGATTCTGACATATATATATATATATATATATATATATAATTATTCTAGGGCATTAGTGTTCTGTTACAGAACATAGTGCATAATGGGTACTCCAGAGATTTGAACCATTAATTAAATTGATATCAGTTATTACATATGAATTAATTTGATACCTAATATCTAATATTAGATCTAATTGATATCAATTATTGGATATCAGTTAATTTGACTATATTAGTGCAACTGACACAGCATCTTGTACGTCATCGGACTCCTGGGAAGCACGGGAATCCATGCACGGTATTTTCTTGTTTACACATCTATCAGTCAAGTGCTAAGCTGTAAGGATAGCTGCAAAGCAGTCTTCTCGCTCTCCTCCTACCGCTGGAACAACGTCCCTTAATAAAGTCCCTTTCAGGGAGCAGCCCCATGCTGTGATAGTACCAGATAAATCCAGTGATCCTAATAAAGCTAATCTTGGCAGAGATTAAATCCTAGTGGCCCACAAAAGGAGGAAGTTGGTCTGTCTGAAGCAGTCATCTGCCTCTGGGCGGGGAAGCGCTCAAAGATGTGGGAGGAGAGGAAGGTGCTGGATGTGGCCCCAGAAGTCAAAGAGCTGGACAGCGGGTGTTGGGGGAAGGGTTGTAGAAAGGCCAAGAACAAGGAAAGGGCAAGTCTTCTCTGTTGGAAGTTTGTGTTTGCAAAAACATGAAAGTAAAAAAGTAGAACTGTAACTTTTTTGAATGCACTTAATTTCTTTAACAAGAGATCTCATTCAGTTCTTACTCCAGACTCCTCTCCTCTTCGTGCCCCCCACTCCCCAGGGTTGTGTCTGTGTTTCGGGGTGATATAGGGAGAGAGTATTGTTGCAAACTCTGCAAGAGGCTGGCTGGACCTCACTTAACACCTGTCCAGCGTGGCATCAGTTCATGCCCCCGTCTCCAACTAGGCTCCTGTCCTCAGTCTACGCCTGTCCTCAGTCTACACCGCTCAGCGCAGCAGTGTTCCTGACCTCCGAGGCCCCACTGGATCCTGTTATCTTATAGTCCTTGCTTTCTTCTGGGAAGCAGATCTTGCTGCTCTGAGTTCACACTGGTGTCCGGGGACCCTTGTGAGGCTAGAGCACTCTGCCTCTGATATCCTCCTCTCTGGTGCCATGCCATACTGGGCTTGGCGGGCTCAGGAATTGAGGCCATCTCAAGACCACTTACTGGACATCCTGTGCAGTCACTCTGTCCTGGGGACTAACACCTCCTGAATCTGCGGGAAATGGGGACCCTGCATTTGAGGCTTTTCTTCCATTCCAGCTCCTCCAAACCTAACTGGGGTTATGGAAGCGTCCCCCTTCCCCAGCTGTAAGGCTCAGCCCCCAAAGAGAGTCTCTCTCTTCCTTTCCTTCTATGTCTCCTTAGCTGAGGCTCCAGAAGCAGGAAGCTGGACATCTCACTTTAGCTACCAATTTCCCTCAGGCCCAAGGTCTTTGGGACTCAAAGGCAAGAATCTGGCTGTTTTGTCATGTCTTCCATCCACATGCCATCCCCTCCAGGGGCTGAGTGCCGCTCCGTGGGGCGGCTGCTTACCCTGGCACATGTCCCAGAAGAGGCAAATCTGCACTCACGGAAACCTTCCACGTAGCTCTGACTTACCCTGCTGAGGTCACACGGTGCTCCCAGACCACCTCCCCACCGAGTCTCCTCTTTTTCTCTGCCCCACAAGGCAGCGCACTGCAGAATAGGTCCAGCTGAAGACTGGCTCCATAGCAGGAGGTTGATGGGGGTTGCAGGTGAGTAGGTGCCATTCAAGAGTCCAAACGAGGATGTTGAAGCCAGCTGGACGCTGTCGGTAAGGGAGTAGGCCTGTGGCATGCTCAGTGAGCACCAGCCCACCCCCACCCAGAACCCCTCCTAAGCTGGGGGTGGGGCATGGGGAGGGTGATCAGAGGGACCCAGTTCTGAAAGCAAACAGACTTAGACCAGAAATTAAGCCAGAACAATGAAAACAGAAGATGGAGTTCCGAGTCTGGGGCTGGGAATGACCAGATTAGCACGTGGAGTCTGACCCCTGGACGGGCTCTTGCTCAGTTCTGCCCTGGCTTGATACAACCTTCTTGGTGTGGGTAGGAAGAGCCTGAGTTCAGTTTTGGCGGTCAGGCAACTGGCTGTGGTTCAAATCCCAGCGGTGCCCCTGACCTAAGCAGGTTGTTGAACCTCTTGCTGAGTTCCTGCTTAACATATTTCTGAAATGAGCTGAACGCTTCCCTCAACCTCAAAGATCTGAAGTACACACACACACACACACACACGCTATACAAGCAGGCTTCGTCACCTATTCAATCAGCACTCGCTCCTTAGCAACTCTGGAGCTCGGTAGGTACTGGGTAAATACACACAGTTGTATTTACCTGTTTAGTCTGGGCTTCTCCCACCAAGATACCACTTTTGACTCCCCAGCAAAAGGGCTCCTTTGACTCTTCTCCTTCTTGACATCATCTCAAAAAAAAATAAACTTTGTATTTTACTCCCTGACAGTTGCTAGCCCACCTAGTAATTAAATACTCAAGCTACAGCTTTTATTTCGAGAGGTTCCCTGATTATCTGGGTGTTTACAAACTCCTCTTGTGCTCATGATCAATCTTGGGCCTGAACTAATTATCATAAAACATAATGGTCTGCCGTCCCAATGCACAGCAAATGCCCAGTGAAGGCCCGTGGGGGGTGGGGAGAGGCACTTGCATGCAATCATCAACTTAGTGTAGACATTCAGGATGTGCTTTTTTCACATTCTCTTTTTCTTCCTTTAAGAAGACCCAAAACTAAGCAGCAACAGCAAACAATAAGCAGAGTCTTGGAGTGCAAGAGAAGTAACCAAGAGACCTGTGTGCAAAGCCCAGCTCTGCACCCCAAAGCGCTCACAACCCCCATTTGTAAGTGGGTAGACTGGGCTGGGGTGGTGGGGTCCACAGATAAGTAGAATCACTTGTGGGATAGTGACAAAAAAGTTTCCTGGGCTATCTATCCACCTCAGGCCTATGGAGTCAGAATTTCCAGGGCTGGTACCGAGGAAATCTGTAGCTTTCAAAGGTTTCCAGCACATTTTTGAGGACTGTCAGGTCTGAGACTCTCTGGACTCCACAGATATATCCCTTCCGCTTCAATAATCACCCTCCCCTGCCTTTACACCTTTGTTACTGCCTTTGGTGGAAAGGTGTGAATGTCCCACCACACAGGAAAGAGCTTCACGTCACATTGAAGCTGGGGGGCTTCTGAGAAACTTGGGGGTTTCTTTGGAGCTATAATGTTCTCAAGAGAAATTCCATTGGCATTTTGAGCCGGCCAACTTCAGGAAACTGCCTCATGCATTGTAGGACCCAGGGCAAACATGGCTTCCGTTGGCTAAATACTTTCATTGCCCTCAGATCCACCATGACTATCAAACATACTTCTCAGATGAGGAAACCAGTGTCCAATAACTCTTACCTTACAGGCCTGTGAGGCACTTATTAGCACAACGCTTAGCACTCAGATGTGTTCAGTAAACTTTATTGTTGTTGTTATTATTATTATGCTAGAAACACAATGCATTTTCATATAGATGGAAATGACTCTATAACTGTCAAAGAGGAGTCACAAACCCAACACTGGCCTTTGCTCAGTTGTTCAATCTCGGTACAAAACAAGACCATGCTTATCCATTAGTAGAAGAACCCTCTCCCTTGGACCTGCCCGCTCCTCACTGTGTTGTGTCCTAGTCAACCCAATACAAAAGTGTGCATAGATGCGGTAAATATGCTGCCCAGAGAACCACTGCAGTGATAATGAGTAGAAATGGAATTTTCGGTAAGCGCCCTCAGTATGTATTGATATCCTATTTTAAACTAAATTTTCCTTACTATAACTCAGCCCCTCTGCCTTGTTCCCTCCCACTCCTTTATAATGAGGAAAATTGTCTTCTGCTTTGTCCTCTACATCAGCACACATGTTCACAGTCATTTCTCCCCTAAGTCTTCTTGACACGAGGCGGAACAGGTTTGGTTTCTTACTTCTTCCTCAAGGGGCTTATTTTGAAAATATTTCATCATTTTTGTTGCTCTCCACTGAGCTTCCCTAGGTATCTCACTATGAGGGAATTCGTTTCAAACTGCATCACTCAAAAAAAAAAAAAAAAGAAAGAAAAATGTCATGCTGATGCCAAATGCTTGCGCAGCTCTTCAGACCTTTAGGGGTTCTGCTCCCATTAACGGATTGTTGTGGATGCGTTCTTACAATATGGGCCCCAAGGACCAAGAAGAGAAAATTCAATAAGTAGTAAAACACTGTGAAAGAGAATCACTGCCTATGTTTGCAAGAGGCCAGATACTTAGTACATCAATGTGGGATGAGGCAAAATTTAAGAATGTTATAGAAGGAGTTTGTTGGAATCATTTTAATCCTTTTATCACATTTGCACCAGTAAAAGATTGGCTCCCAAGTGTAAAATCAAAAGGAAAACAGCAAAAACCACTTGCTCAGAGCAAAAGAACAGATTTAATAACCAAAATCAAGGAGGTGCCACAACAAAATTAATGGAAATACCTCAGGACTGGGAGTCAGGAGACCCTAATGCTGTGTTTAATTTCCTAGAATGGATTCATATTTGCTACGTGGCTTTGGGTAGATCACTTAAACTTCCTGAGTATCAGTTCCTTCATTTGTAAAAGAAGAGGTCACAGGATTGGCCTGAACCTTTGCAGGATGGTTTTAAGGCCCGAATGTCAAAGCGACACATAATAGGCATTGAGAATGGTTGTTATCACTGTCATAAATACTGTCTAGCAACAGGAAAATGTATAGCACAGTATGAGGTATGCAGCAGGTGCTTATGTGGGTCCCTAAACAAAGAAAGCTCCATCCTTAGCCTTGCCACCCTCCATTCAACCTCTTTGCCTACAAGTAAAAAAGCAAATCAATAACAAAGTAAATAAAAAGCAAGGTGCTTAAGAGGAGGCAGGCATGGTCCCCCTTTTACTGTGCTTATAGGACGGAACCTAATCTCTCCTCTGTTCTCATTTTGTCACCTTCAAGTTCAGTGGCCATATGCTAGGAAAAGGCATTCAGCAGGAGAAGTAGGACATCCCTTGCTTCCAGCAGAATTTGTTTTGAGTTGGGGCTTTATAGAACTCCGTCCATGGGGAAGTGGCTACAAGATCATAAGATGTCCTCATCTTTATCTTGCTTTCACAGACACTCCTACGATGTCGTTTTCTGAAGCTCAAGAGTATTACCGTATGCAGTTGCTGCTTGCCAAGGAATTCACTCCTTTTCTTCCTCACGATGCTCACTAACTAACTTGATTACTAAGTCAGGCAACACCTCAAGTTCTTTATTAGGACCGACTCTCTAATCAAGTGTCTGAAAAGTACTGAAAAAGTCATTAAGCATTTACACTAAAAACCATACTGTCTCATCCCATATTACATTCTTTTTTTTAATTTTTTTTAAGGATTTCATTTATCCATTTGACAGAAAGAGAGAGATCACAAGGAGGCAGAGAAACAGGCAGAGAGAGAGGAGGATGAAGGCCCCCCCCTTGAGCAGAGAGCCTGACATGGGCCCCAATCCCAGGACCCTGAGACCATACCTGAGCTGAAGGCAGAGGCCCAGCCCACTGAGCCACCCAGGCACCCCCCCATCCTATATTCTAAACACTCGTTGGCAAGGCTAAACAGAAAGTAATGAGAAACTTAAGGCTCATGGGGAAAGTCTTTCCTAAGGAAAGGAAACTCTATAGAGAGCCCCCTCTTTTGTTTGTAATTAGAAAGAGACTTGATTTTCTTTTTGTCATATTACAAAAGCAACACACACTCCTCTTAGAAAAATACAGATGAGCAAAAAGAAGGAAAAAACACCCAGTCTTGCACAAGTAAATTACCATGTTTCCCGCTAAGGTGTGGCACATGTCTGACTGCTGTATATAGCAAGACTAAGGCAGCAACAAGGGGAATTGTTGGAAAGTGTCCACTCTCCTGCCTCCTGCCAGATGAACCACGGACAGACAGATATAAAGGACTGAGCTGCCACACATGGCTACGTCAGCCTTCCCTCTGTGCTACACCTCACCACTGCTGAATTCTATGGACAGCCTTGCAGTGGCGATATCCAGGAGGACAGAGAGAGCTGGGGAAGGAGAGTAGCCTCAGTCCCACCAATTCTCCTTCAAGGCACAATGGTGCTAACAGCAAGACAAGTAGCAAAGGTATTTGTCCCAGAGTTCCCGAAGTGACGAGCAAGGAGACACAGCCCAGAATAAGAAGTCGCTGTCCAAGGCCAGGGGAGAGCAGACATGTTGTATGAAGCATGTTGAAAGAAGGAAAAGATATGAGGCAGCCTCCCCTATTTCAAAAACAAAAACACTGAAACAGTCGTATTTTGAGAGTGTGAAGAGAGACTGAATCCATTTACTACCTGGATAAGGCCTAGTCACCGAATATGGCTCAACCAGGTGGCAGTGCCAGTGTCCCACATCCATTTCCCAAGTAAAACTCAACTGCTCTCTGTAAAGTATGTGTGTGCATGCTGCAAATCCTTTGTCAAAGATGGGCACGCCCATTCTGCCCCACCCACCAGAAGGAGGAATCTGTTTCCCCTCTCCTTGCAATTAGGTGCCTCTGTGACTCGTCTTGGCCAATATAATGCAATGGAAGTGACACTATGCCCCATGGGAGTACCAATAGCCCCTAGACAAAGCCCACCAGGAGCGCACCAACAGTCTAATGAAATTGGATTTATTGACTAACCGCTATGAGAGAATGCACACCAGGGGGCGCCATGGAGTATCTCAGTTAACCTGCATAAGTACCAACTTACAGAGATTGGGCCAGTGGTAGGTGATTTTAAAAAAGAGTTCAGTAAGTGGGGCTTGGCTCTGGAACGGATGCTGTCAGGAACCAGGGGTAATTCTATGACTGAGTATCTTAATTTCATTACTAAAGAAGCAGCAGTCACTTAGCTAAGCCACACATTCTTACTTGTGTCTGCATTTGGACATGATTCCGGAGTGGACTCTTTGTCTCACTCCATCCTGGTCACGCAATGACTTTGTCTGATGTCAGTCTTCGTGAAAATGTTTATATTTAATAGGAAATCAGGACAGCCTATCGTGAGTACAGGATAGTATCAGGTCCGCTCCCACAAGTCAAGGACTATTTCTCTCTTTCACAGGGGAATAAACTTTAAGAGGCTTGATAACCTGTTTTCCCTAGGGTTAAGCTAACCACTTACATAAGAAGTTCACCACTATGCTATAACAAAGTCCAAGCTAGTCACATGAAGAGATAGTGTTAAAGAAAACCATTATATTGGGGCGCCTGGGTGGCTCAGTTGGTTAAGCCACTGCCTTCAGCTCAGGTCATGGTCCCGGAGACCCTGGATCGAGCCCCACATCGGGCTCCCTGCTCGGCGGGAAGCCTGCTTCTCCCTCTATCACTCCCCCTGCTTGTGTTCCCTCTCTGGCTGTGTTTCTCTCTGTCAAATAAATAAAATCTTTAAAAAAAAAAAAAAAAGAAAGAAAAGAAAACCATTATACCCAGCTGAAAACAAGAACTATAGTCAGGCCATCCCAGCTAAACACCTATTTGAGCTGTCTCAACTGCCCATGGAGCAGAGACAAGCTGTCCTTGGTAGGTCCTCATCGGATTTCCGGTCCACAGAATCCTAAGAAATAAAATGGCTACTATTTTAAGTTGTTATGCTTTGGGGGTAGTTTGTTACACAGCAATAATAACTGAAATGAGGAACAAGCAAAGTTTATATTACGCTGGTAAAATAATCCTTGTCTTACACAATTGCAACAAAAATGTTGGACACTGAGGAAACCATCATTTAAATTTTTTAAAAATAATAAAATAAAATAAAATTGTTTGAAGATATGATAGGTTGGTGCAACTAATAATTGGCTCATCTTTATACTAGAGGAACAAATTTCAGTGTTTTTATCTCCGTTTTTATCATTTTATCTCCTTGAAGAGAGTATCTGTATATTAATAATCTAACTTTATACCTGTGAGAATATATGGTACATGATTAATGACAAAACCAAGCAAAACGGAGGTTTCTAGCAACCTGTTGAAAATCAGCCAAGCACATCCCAAACTGCAGAGACTAGGTAATATTCAGATTCACTGTGGGGTTTTTCTTACTCCATTAAGATCAGCTGTAGGAGGCAGTTTTGAAGACTGTAAGGAACATGCAAGAGACTGGAGCAAATATTTAAACCTACTGCAAGTGGACCAATCTGGATTGGGCCATCACTGAGCCTGTCCTCCAGGGCTAATCCAGAAGTACCAGTATCAGTTGGGCCTGAGCTTTCCAGTCTCAATGAGTGGATGTGCTCCACTCCAAGCACATCCATCATATCACAACAACAACCCCATTACACCCAAGCCCTTCCCAGGGCCTCCTGAGAGACCATGCTCTTAACACTCATTTTCAGCTCCAGAGCACCCCAGAAGAAAGCTGTGCGATTTCTGGTCAACCATCAGCTGGTGAGTCAGCTAGATTCTGCTGGTGGCTGAGTTACCATTATAGCAGAAATAGAGGGAAAATACATAGACATATATCCCACAACCAGGTTGTGTCTGCAGCAGGGTGAGCTAAGTTACCTTTTGTCTTTTGGAAAAAGTAAATTGTACCTGTAACAAAATGTGAAACAGGACAAATTTCTAATACTTTTCTGTTGCAATTTCTTTGTTTTCCTTCTCCCTTACTGGGTTCTACCATTGTCCCCTTCATAAACATTAATTCTTCCAGGGCTGGTATTCTCCATATTTAGGGTAGCATGGTCCCATTGAAACATAAATGCAAGTCATAGATGTGAATGACATATAATTTTAAATTTTATAATAACCATGTTAAAGTCAAAAGAAACATATATAATTAGTTTTTTTAAAGTGGGTTAAAGCCTCTGCTTTCAGCTCAGGTCAGGATCTCAGGGTCCTGGGATCGAGGCCCGCATCGGGCTCACTGCTCAGCAGGGAGCCTGCTTCCTCCTCTCTCTCTGCCTACTTGTGATCTCTCTCTGTCAAATAAATACATAAAATGTTTAAAAAAAATCCAGTGTGTGATTTACAACCATAGCACATCTCAACTCAAATTATCCATATTTCCAGTGCTCAATTGGCATATGTGGCTCTGGCTACCATTTTGGATAGTATATCTCTATTTGAATAAACCTTGTCTAATAGTCCATTCTCTCAATGATTAACTGATAACCATGCCCAATAAATTAATTTAACTGTGACATAGATGCACCTTCAATGAAATGCATCAGCATTAACAGAGATATAGAACACCTTGATTAAAATGTCCAGGAATTAAGGCAATCCATTAACCAGTCAACCTCTACTATAGCTCAAATCACACAGGTAGGCTCCTATGCCTGCATATGATATCATTATGAAGGGAAAAAATGAGAAGACTACGAAAAATTTTTACATAGGCCAAAACTGATCCTGATCTCATTTCACTGTAAGGTAATTTATTTTTCTAGAAAAATTTGCAGAGTAATAAATAAATATATCCCTGAGGAATCTCTAAGTGGTAACAATAATGTACATTCTCACTTTTCTAAAAACTTACCTTATCAAGAAAGAGTCCTAAGGAAATTCTCCTGAGCAAGTAGCAACATCTGTAGAAAATGTTAGGAGGGCAAATCAAAAATCAGGGAAAGGGCATGGGCTCTGAAATCACGCAGACTTGGATTTACTAGGTGAACTTGAGCAGATCCTTCCTTGGCACCAAATCCCTCAGGATGTGGAAAATCCCATTTCCCTTGCAAAGCCAAAGGAATTTAAACATTCCCAATACCATGAGAGACCCTGAGTACACAATAAATGTTTACCTGCATGTTGTTTTAGAGTGGAGGTCAACCATCATTACAATGTCAATAGCTATTGCATTGGTCTGTGAAAACTCCAAGAAACAGACCAGTGCGTCATAGTGCCTCCTTACCCATTCAAGGCCAAAGCTGTCCTCCAGGTAGCTCCAGGCTGGCTATTCACAGGTGCTACACCTTTCTGCAAAGTATATTGAGAAAGTCTCTTTTAGAAAGGTCAGTTCCCTTGGGAGCAAACAGGCACTCACAAACTTTGGTTATTTTCTCAGTCATAATTCTAGTTCCAGGAAACAGTACTTTCTGGTCAAAGAACACAGCAAACAAATCATTGCTTTGCTAATGGTACAAGTCCTAGGTTTTTTGTCAGCCCATGGATTGGCCACTTCTCCATCAGGTGTTCACCCTCATCCAATCAGCTGTGGCCTCACTGGAAGCCTGAAAAGTCAAGGAGATGTGTGCGCAAGAATTCATCCCACAGGTGAGAAGGTGAAGTGGGCAGATGGTCCTCTGGCTACTATCCCACTCCCAGAGATGAGGGATCATTGGCTCAGAGAGAAGTAACTTGCCCAGCTCACTGTCTCATCTCAGGGACTGGGTCTGGTTGCTGTGTTCCTTAGCCCCAGTACCCACCTCCCTGCCTGTGTTACTGAAGACTATTAATAATAGCCAAGAAACTCAAGTTTGATATCCTACACTTGTTCTAAACCTTAGCTGCACATCTGAGTCACCTGAGGCTTCTAAAAAACAAAACAAAACAAAACAAAAACACCCCCAGAGATTAATCAGTTTAAAATTTTCAGATGAACTTAGAGGTGCAGACAATGTTAAGAACCAAGTCCCCAAGTTCTTGACCTTGATTGCACATTAGCATCACCTGGGGGGTTTTAAAATTCCCCCTGCTCAAACCACACCCCCAGGACAATTAAATCACACTCTACTCCCTAGATGATTCTAATATGCAACCAAAGTTGAGACTCTTGGTCCAGAGGAGCTCTTCTCAGATTCAAATTTGCATTGAATCTACTGGTGATCTGATTAAAATGCAGATTCTGGGTCAATGAATCTTGGTGTTCAGGGAACAAAGCAAACCTAGGCAGATTGCTTACCCTGGTCCCTGGCAAAAGGGGGGGTGTGCAGTTCCACCTCAGGCAAAGACATTTGAGAATCACTACAATAGGCCCCTCCACCAGAAGATCAGGGAGAATATCCGACCAAGACCAAGTTCACGGTTCAATGAGAACTGCAGAACTCTAGAGCTAGGGGAATGCAGCATGTAGAATGCATGGCTTTTTTCCCCGTGATTCTTTATTATTTCAAAACTTTCAAAACTTTTTTTAATTTTCTTTTTTTATTCTATTTTTTAATTTTTCTCTGTCTTATTTTAACATTTTTAACTATTTTATTTTATCAATACTTCTTTTTTAAAAAAAATTTTTGATTTTCATTGTTATAGTCATATTCCATCCCTTCATTATATTTAAGCTTACTTTTTGTATACACATAGGATTTTCTTGCTTTAAAATTTTGGGATACAGATTCTTCTAATAGATCAAAATATACCCTAAATCTAGCCCATGGCTTTTTTCTAGTCTCCAGCCTCATCACATTCTCTCCTCCCCTTTTTTTTTTTAATCTAACCAATTTCTTATCTTATCAATTCCTTTTATAGAATCTTTTTTAATTCTCATCTTTACATTCATAATCCATCCCTTCATCATGTATACCTTTATTTCAGGACATATATAAATTTTTCTTTCTTTAAAATTTTCAGAGGCAGTTTCTTCTAACAGTTCAAAACAAACCCAGTATCAAGTGTATGGCTCTATTCTATTCACCAGGTTAATCATAAAAATAGAGAGAGAGAGATGATACAGGTATAGATATAGATATAAATATAAATACAGATAGATATAGATATAGATATAGATATAGATATGAGATTTTTTTCCTTTCCTCTCTCCCTGGTTTCACGTCTCTTCTGATTTGGTCAGTATATATTTTTCTGGGGTCATTTCATTGCTACCCTTTTAGTATTTTGTTCTCTCATTCATCATTCTTATCTGAATAAAAAGACAAAGCAGAAAAACTCACCTCATAAAAAAAAGAACAAGAGGCAGTACAGAGAGTTAGGAACTTAATCAATGGGGACATTAGTAATATATCAGAGCTAGAGTTCTGAATGATGATTATCAAGGTGCTACCTGGGTTTGAAAAACCATAGGCAATATTAAACAATCCCTTTCTGAAAAAATGAAGTCCATTTCTAGAGAAATAAAAATATTAAATTCTAACCAAGTTGAAATCAAAGAAGCCATTAATGAGGTGCAATCACAAATGGAGGATCTTACTGCTAGGATACATGAGGCAGAAGGGGGAATTAGTGATATAGAAGATGAAATGATGGATAATAAAGAAGCTGAGATAAAAAGAGACAAGCAACTACTGGACCATAAGGGGAGAATTCAAGAGATAAGTGATACCATAAGATGAAAAATATTAGAAAAATTGGGATCCCAGAAGAAGAAGAAAGGGGGGGGGGCAGAAGGTATATTGGAGCAAATTATGGCAGAGAATTTCCCTAATTTGGTGAAGGGAAAAAGCATCAAAATCCAGGAGGCACAGAGAACCCTCCTCAAAATCAATAAAAATAGGTCCACACCTCGTCATCTAATAGTAAAATGTACAAGTCTCAGTGACAAGGAGAAAATCCTGAAAGCAGCTAGAGACAAGAGGTCTGTAACGTACAATGGTAGAAATATTAGATTGGCAGCAAACCTATCCACAGAGATCCAACAGGCCAGAAAGGACTGATATGATATATTCAGAGCACTAAATAAGAAAAGTATGCAGCCAAGAACACTCTATCTAGCTAGGCCATCTTGAAAATAGAAGGAGAGATAAAAAGCTTCCAGGACAAACAAAAACTAAAAGAATTTGTAAATACCAAACCAGCTCTACAGAAAATACTGAAAAGGGTCCTCTATACAAAGAGAGAGCCTGAAAGTGGAACAGACCAAAAAGAAAAAGAGATAATATACAGTAATGGTCCCTTATATGCAATAAAGTGACACTGAATTAAAATCTTTTAATAGTTATTTAAATATAAATGGGCTAAATGCCCCAATTAAAGGCACAGGGTATCAGAATGGATAAAATAAAAACACCCATCGATATGTTGTCTGCAAGAAACTCATTTTATTTTTTTTTAATATTTTATTTATTTGACAGAGAGAAACACAGCCAGAGAGGGAACACAAGCAGGGGCAGTGAGAGAGGGAGAAGCAGACTTTCCGCCAAGCAGGGAGCCTGATGTGGGACTCGATCCCGGGTTTCCGGAATCATGACCTGAGCCGAAGGTAGTCGCTTAACCAACTGAGCCACCCAGGTGCCCCAAGAAACTCATTTTAGACCCCAAGGCACCTTCACATTGAAAGTGAGGGGCTGGAAAACCATTTACCATGCTAATAGACATCAAAAGAAAGCTGGGGTGGCAATCATTATATCAGGCAAATTAGATTTTAAGCCAAAGACTATAAGAAGATGTGAGGAAGGACACTACATCATACTTGAAGTGTCTGTCCAACAAGAAGATCTAACAATTTTAAATATCTATGCCCTAACATGGGAGCAGCCAATGATATAAACTAATTAATAATAACTAAATCAAAGAAACACAATGACAATAATACAAGAACAGTAGCAGACTTTAACACCCACCACACTGAAATGGACAGATCATCTAAGCAAAAGATCAAGAAGGAAATAAAGGCTTTAAATGACACATCACACATATATTCAGAACATCCCATTCCAAACCAACAGAATACACATTCCCTCTAGTACATAGAACATTCTCCAGAATAGATCACATCCTAGATCACAAGTCAGGTCTCAACTGCTACCAAGAGATTGGGATCATCCCCTGCATATTTTCAGACCACAATGCTTTGAAACTAGAACTTAACAACAAGAGGAAAGTTGGAAAGAATTCAAATACATGGATGCTAAAAAGATCCCACTAAAGAATGAATGGGTCAACCAGAAAATTAAAGAAGAATTTTAAAAATTCATGGAAACAAATGAAAATGAAAACACAACTGCTCAAAATCCTTGGGACACAGCAAAGGTGGTCCTGAGAGGAAAGTATAAAGCAATACAAGGCTTTCTCAAGAAACAAGAAAGTTCTCAAGTGCACAACCTAACTCTACACCTGAAGGAGCTGGAGAAAGAACAGCAAAGAAAACCTAAACCCAGCAGAAGAGAAATAATAAAGATCAGAGCAGAAATCAATGAAATAGAAACCAAAAGAACAGTAGAACAAATCAATGAAACTAGCAGCTTCTTCTTGGAAAGAATAAACAAGACTGGTAAACCCCTGGCCAGACTTATCAAGAAGAAAAGAAAAAGGACCCAAATTCATAAAATCATGAATGAAAGAGGAGAGATCACAAACCAACACCAAAGAAACACAAACAATTATAAGAACATATTATGAGCAACTATACACCAGCACATTTGACAATCTGGAAAAAATGGATGCATTCCTAGAGACATATACACTACTACAAATGAACCAGGAAGAAAGAGAAAACCTGAACCAGACCTATAAACAGTAAGGAGATTGAAACAGTCATCAAAAATCTCCCAACAAAGAGCCCGGCGTCAAACGGCTTCCCAGGGGAGTTCTACCAAACACTTAAAGAGGAATTAATACCTATTCTCCTGAAACTGTTCCAAAAAATAGAAATGGAAGGAAAAGTTCCAAAGTCGTTTTATAAGGCCAGTATTATCTTGATCCCAAAACCAGAAAAAGACTCTATTAAAAAGGAGAATTACAGACCAATATCCTTGATGAACACAAATGCAAAAATTCTCACCAAAATACTAGCCAATAGGACTGAACATTAAAAGGATTATTCACCATGACCAAGTGGGATTTATTCTTGGGCTGCAAGTCTGGTTCAACATCAGCAAATCAAACAATTAATAAAAGAAAGAACAAGAACCATATGATCCTCTCAATAGATGCTGAAAAAGCATTTGACAAAGCACAGCATCCTTTCTTGATCAAAACTCTCCATAGTGTAGGGATAGAGGGGACATACCTCAATATTATAAAAGCCATCTATGAAAACGCATAGCTAATATCATTCTCAATGGGAAACACCGAGAGCTTTTCTCCTAAGGTCAGGAACACAGCAGGGCTGGTCCACTATTGTCACTGCTATTCAACATAGTACTAGAAGTCCTAGCCTCAGCAATCAGACAACAAAAAGAAATAAAACGCATCTGAATTGGCAAAGAAGAAATCAAACTCTCACTCTTTGCAGAGGATATGATACTTTATGTGGAAAACACAAAAGATTCCACTCCAAAACTGCTAGAACTCATACAGGAATTCAGTAGTGTCAGGATATAAAATCAATGCACAGAAATCAGTTGCATTTCTATACACCAACAGCAAGACAGAAGAAAGAGAAATTAAGGAGTTGATCCCATTTACAATTGTACCCAAAACCATAAGATACCTAGGAATAAACCTAATCAAGGAGGCAAAGAATCTGTACTCAGAAAACTATAAAGTACTCATGAAAAAAATTAGTAAGACACAAAGAAACGGAAAAATGTTCCAATGCTCATGGATTAGAAGAACAAATATTGTGAAAATGTCTATGCTACCTAAAGCAATCTACACACTTAATGCAATCCCTATCAAAATACCATCAATTTTTTCAAAGAACTGGAACAAATAATCCTAAAATTTATAGGGAACCAGAAAACACCCCAAATAGCCGGAGGAATGGTGAGAAAGAAAACGAAAGTTGATGCCATCACAATTCCAGACTTCAAGCTCTATTACAAAACTATAATCATCAAGACAGTATGATACTGGCAGAAAAACAGACACATAGATCAACGGAACAGAACAGAGATCCCAGAAATGGACCCTCAACTCTATGGTCAACTCATCTTCAACAAAGCAAGAAAGAATGTCCAATGGGGAAAAAAACAGTCTTTTCAACAAATGGTATTGTGAAAATTGGAAAGCCACATGCAGAAGAATGAAACTGGACAATTCCTTACACCACACACAAAAATAGACTCAAAATGGAGGAAAGACCTCAATGTGGGACAGGAACACATCAAAATCCTTGAGGAGAACACAGGCAGTAAGGTCTTCGACCTCAGCCGCAGCAACTTCTTCCTAGAAACATCGCCAAACACAAGGGAAACAAGGGCAAAAATGAACTATTGGGATTTCATCAAGATAAAAAGCCATTGCACAGGAAAGGAAACAATCAACAAAACCAAAAGACAACCAACAAAATGGGAGAAGATATTTGCAAATGACATGGCAGATAAAGGGCCAGCATCCAAAATCTATAAAGAACTTATTAAACTCAACACCCAAAGAACAAATAATCCAATCAAGAAATGGGCAGAAGACATGAACAGACATTTCTCCAAAGAAGACATCCAAATGGCCAACAGAGACAGGAAAAAGTGCTCAACATCCCTCAGCATCAGGGAAATACAAATCAAAACCACAGTGAGATACCACCTCACACCAGACAGAATGGCTAAAATTAACAAGTCAGAAAATGACAGATGTTGACGAGGATGCGGGGAAAGGGGAACCCTCCTACACTGTTGGTGGGAATGCAAGCTGGTGCAGCCACTCTGAAAAACAGTATGGAGATTCCTTAAAAAGTTGAAAATAGAGGGACTCCTGGGTGGCTCAGTTGGTTAAGTGACTGCCTTCAGCTCAGGGCATGATCCCAGACTCCTGGGATTGAGCCCTGCATCGGGCTCCCTGCTCTGCGGGAAGCCTACTTCTCCCTCTCTCACTTACCCTGCTTGTATTCCTCTCTAGTTGTATTTCTCTCTGTGAAATACATAAATAAAATCTTTTTTAAAAAGTTGAAAATAGAGTTGCCCTACAGCCTAGCCATCACACTACTGGGTATTTACCCAGGTAAGATAAAAATGTAGTGATCCAAAGGGGTTCGTGCACGTGAATGCTTATAGCAGCGATGTCCATAAGAGCCTATGAAAAGAGCCTAGATATTTATCAACAGATGAATGGATAATGATGTCGTATGTAAATACAATGGAATACTATGCAGCCATCAAAAGTAATAAAATCTTGCCATTTGCAATGATGTGGATGGAAATGGAGGGGATTAGGCTGAGCAAAATAAGTCAATCAGAGAAAGACAATTATCATATGATCTCTCTGATAAGAGGAATTTGAGAGGCAGGGCAGGGGGCCATGTGGGGCGGTAGGGAGGGAAAAAATAAAACAAGATAGGACTGGCAGGGAGATTAAACCATAAGAGACTCTTAATCTCGGAAACAAACTGAGGGCTGCTGGGGGTTGGGGCAGGGAGGGATATGGTGCCTGGGTTATGGACATTGGAGCAGGTATGTTCTATGGTGAATGCTGTGAATTGTGTAAGACTGATGACTCACAGACCTGCACCCTTGAAGCAAATAATACATTATATGTTAATAATAATTTTTAAAAAGACAAGCACTGGCATGGATGTGGTGAAAAGGGAACCCTTGTGCACTGCCGGTGGGAATGTAAAGTGGTGCAGCCACTGTGGAAAACAGTATAGAGCTTCTTCAGAAAATTAAAAATAGAAATAACATATGATTCAGCAATTCCACTTCTGAGGGGAAGGAAATGAATCACTATTTTGAATAGTTATCTGTATCCTGTATTCATTTTAACAACAAACAAAGTATCCATCAATGGGTGAATGAATAAAGAAGATGTGAGACACACACACACATGCACACACACACATATATATGTATATATATATATACATATACACACATACATATATATACATACATAAAATGGAATTGTTATTCAAACATGAGAAACAGGGAAATACTGCCATTTGCAACAACACAAATGAACTTTGAGGGTGATATGCTCAGTGCAGTAAGTCAGAGAAAGACAAATACTCTGTATTCTCATTTATATGTGGAATCTAAAGAAGCCAAACTCTTAGAAACCCAGAGAAGACTGGAGGTGCCAGAGGTCAGGGGTGAGGGAAGTGGGAAGATATTGGCAAATGGCCTATATCCTATCAGTGATAGGATGAATAAGTTCTGAGGATTTAATATATAGCATGGCGATTATATTTTATAGTACTGTAGTACATACTTAAAAGTTGCTAAGAAAGTAGGTCTTAAATGTTCTCACCACACATACACACACACACACACCAACAAACTATAATTATTTGAGGTGATAGATGTGTTATATTTTACTGTGGTAATCATTTTGCAATGTATACCTGTATCAAATCATCACACTGTACATCTCCAACTTACACAATGTTATACATCAATGACAGGGCAACAGAGCTGGAAGGAGTATTTATGAATAAGAACATATGGATATTAAATGAGTTAACACATGCAAAAGACTTAGAACAGTGCCAGTCACATAACAATTTCTTGTTGCTCACTGAGCATCTGCTGATCTTGCTGGAGATACAAAGGTCAACAACTCTGGAACATGACCTGGGTTCACATGTCACCTCCACTCACACAAACCGTGAGACTTGGGCAACCTCCTTGACCCCTCTGCACCTCAGTTTTGTCTTGTGTGCATGGAAATAATGACAGCACCTGCATCATAGGGTTGTTGCAAAGATAAATTATATGCAATGCACCTAGAATAACGGTGGACTAAAGCTTAATCTGCAACAAGTGTTTTTAATTGCTGTCACTGTCATGATTATCCCCATGTGCCATGCACGGGGGAGACAAGGGTAAATAAGGAACTTCAAGCATAGCCCTTGTCAGAGCTAAAAATAAGTTGCAAATGTAACACTCTTGATTTCAAGAGGTTTTAGTGTCCAGTCCTCCTTGACAAGAACGTACAAAAGGAAATCCTATCAGTTAATATCTCCTGTATTTAGTCATTCTCTTGGTTTACAACAGTTACTTTTACTCTTTGCTTCAGGTGTCTCATTTGTTTAAAGCCGATGGCTTGCAAAGGGACGTTCATCCGGATTCCCTCAAGGAGCTGACAGTCCACGGCCACTGTCATTACAGTGGTTTATCATTATTCTTGCTCTGCCACCTTTGACAGGCAAAAGAAGGGTCTTATGCGTGGTCTTATGTCTTGACTGTGATAGACACATCCCTTCAAAAAGCAGCTTGTGTTTTCTGATCTCAATATCAGAAGAGCTATATTCTCCAGTTCAGCTAAGCCAAAACCCTTTAAACAGGTGCTATATAAAGCCTACATTCCTAACTTGTAATTGCCACATAAGTTACACAGAAAAGAATTTGATTTATCACATAGTTACCAAATACTAAGGACTAACATGTATCAGCATGTTTCCTAAGCACCTGCATATATAGAATGG
>PITA01007723.1:41223-89704 GCA_004023965.1 Spilogale gracilis
CCCCCCCGCAGCATCCGTGAGTCTAGGCTTTCCCTACCTGTGGCTGTATCCCACCAACCTCCACCCCCTTCACTTGCATCCTTGTTGTGGATCTCTTATAAAGACTCATAATTGCATTCCCCCCCCCATATAATCCAGAATGATCTCATCTTGTGACGTTTAACTTAATTACATCTACAAAGACCTTCAGAAATTCCAGGGATTAAGCTGTGGATATATTTTTGGAGGGAGAAATTTGGGAGTAGGTCACCACTCAATCCACTACAATATTCCAAGGAAACCTTATCTGTAATTATATTTAAAAAGTAACTGGGGGGATCTGGGAGGCTCAGTCGTTAAGTGTCTGCCTTTAGCTCAGGTCATGATCATGGAGTCCCAGGATCAAGCCCCTCATCAGGCTCCCTCCTAAGCGGGATGCTTGTTTCTCCCTCTCTCACTTCCCCTGCTTGTGTTCCCTCTCTAGCTGTGTTTTTCTCTGTCAAATAAATAAATAAAATCTTTAAAAAAAAAAGTAACTAAAACCTCTGTTCTGTCAGTGACCCTAAAGGTACAAAAGAGTGGGCAGGAAAGGGCCTATGAACCCCAGAGGGCAAAAAGCCTACCAGCAGGACCAGGGTGGAACCCCAGCATCCATGGTCTCCAGTGCTAAAGGTTGCTTCACTTTCAGATTATAACCATATACAAGGACTTGAAACACTGACCTAACCACTGCAGGCTGGAGCCGATCCTACCTTGTTTCCACCTCTGACCTCATTAGAGAGTGGTGAGCAGAGCTGCTTACACACATCTTGTCACCCATGGGAATCTGCAGTTCTTCAAGTACGATGCAAGAACTAGACTTTTTTAAGTTTCCATGTCCCTCCTCTCTGTGCTCTGTATCTCTTTTCTGTTGATGTCTACAGAAATTGGGAAAAGGAAAGTAAGAGAAAAACTTCTAAGAAAGCCATACAACGGGGCACCTGGGTGGCTCAGTTGGTTAAGCGTCTACTTTCAGCTCAGGTCGTGATCCCAAAGTCCTGAGATCAAGTTCCACGTTGGACTCCTTGCTCACTGGGGAGCCTGCTTGTCCCTCTGCCTCTCCCCATGCTTGTGCTCTCTCTCTCTCTCTCAAATAAATAAATAAAAATAAGAAAAAGAAAGAAAGAAAGGAAGGAAGGAAGGAAGGAAGGAAGGAAGGAAGGAAGGAAGGAAGGAAGGAAGGAAGAAAGAAAGAAAGAAAGAAAGAAAGAAAGAAAGAAAGAAAGAAAGAAAGCTTTGCAACTTCTCGTTCATTTATGGCTCCTAACAAGTCCTGGTAGAAAATAGAATGGTCTGTTCCAAAAATAAAAAAAGAAATGTTTAGGAATTTAAATTATAGATTTTGGAATATCAAAATAAACCTAGATGTAGTTACTCTTGTCCCACCATGCAAATGAAGACGGTTAAGCAACTTCCCGGAACACAAGAAAGTCCCAAACCCTTTCCTTTGGGAACCAAGTTAACCAACTATTTCTGAACTCGCCTTTCAGGTATGAGAAGGTTTCAAGGCTGCCTCTGGGGTGTCAGGAGGAAGAAGAGGAAGTAGAACGAAGCATCATTCTCTGAGGCACGTGAAGCAGGGGTGAAGGGGTGGGGGCTGACCAAAGAGCACAAAGCAGCTAACAAAAACAGTGTCTTTACTCCAAGGGGAATTATTCCTTGAGCTTATTAGGAAAATGCGTATCATGGAGTCCAGAAAAAAATCACCTGGCAACTAGGGCCCTGGATCCCACATGCTCTTAATTCCTTACCTCAAGCAAGAAGCAGTGTTCCTGCTCTTAAAAGAAAACATGTTTAGGGGCATCAGGGTGGTTCCATTGGTGAAGCGTCCGATTTGTGGTTTCAGCTCAGGTCATGATCTCAGAGCCCTGGGATCGAGCCCCACATCAGGCTCTGCACTCAGCACAGTGTGTTGAGAGACAGAGATTCTCTCTCCCTCTGAAGACCCCACACACACACACACACCTGTGCATGCTTGCTCTCTCACTCTCTCTCTCTAATACATAAATAAATCTTTGGGGGAATAAAAAGAGAGAGAGGAGGGCTTTGGTCTCCTGCTTCCTGCTGCCCATTCTCTCAGAGGGGAGGCCTGTGTGTCCAGGGGCCCAGTCTAGATGCCACTAGGCACAAATGGGGTTGACCCATGATCCCCAGTCACCTGGAACCCATGGACAGAACTGCCCTGCTCTCAGCAGACATCTACCCCACCGATTCTCCTCTCTGGGTGGCCGAACCCAGGCCACCCTGCACAGGAATCACTTTTGAACAAATTCTGTGCTCTGTGCAAAAGCTTATTCATCATCCAGCTAATGAAGCTTACCCTTCGGGGACCCTGGGTAGCAGGGGCTTCCCTCAAAGGGCTACAGACAATTTATACTCATGATCTGTTATTATTTTTCTGTAAGATGGCCCTCCAAATTGTAGATGCCCCAGGTCTCAAAAACCTGGATCTGCCCCATCTCTTATGGTGTATCCCATGGCAGTTATAATTTATAGTGCTTAAAATAGGGGCTTAATAAATATAAGTCAGAATAATTAATGGAACACCTTTGATATACCAACAGGAGTCAGAGATGCAAGCTTTGCCTTGGAGACGTCTAAGTATAGTGGAGAAGGGAGATATGAATAAAAAAATTAGCACCACATAAATGTAACCTCTTGACTCCCATAAATGCTACACAGCTTCACAGTTAGAGGAACAGACATTTGGAGGACGTGACCCAAGGGGAGAGGTTCGCAGGAGGCAATGGTGGAGCTGAGCTCTGAAGGAGGTGAGAATTAACTAGGCGGAAGGGAGACGAATGGGGGAGAACTTTCTAGGTGAGAGGACTGAAGTGCTGTAGAGGGAAAGACCAGGATGTGTCATAGGTGCTGAGAGAAGGCTCAATAAGCTGTAGCCCAGACAACAAGGAGGACCTTGGGGACAAACCAACCACATGGGTCTCATCAGCCCTTGACAGTCTTCCACCTTTATTATAAGAACAACAGGAAGTGACAAAGCCAGCATGTCTTGTTGGTGTGTTGGCACGGGGGGCATGCATAAGAGGAATGCTGTGAGCTGCCACATCAGGTTCTGGAGAAGGCAGGAGGCCCCGGAATCCAGCTTGAAGGAAGGGCGGGCTGAGGGGGATTGGCTGAGGCAAGAAGAGGGATTTCCTCTGTTGTCTGGGGAGCAGAGCCCAAGCAATGAAGGCAGTGAGTTTATACTGGGAAGGAGGTGCCCTCTGATGGTTTCATTTCCCTCCTGAAAGTAGGAAGGTGAGAAGAGAAGAAGTGTGTAAAAAATGAGGAAGATTCACACAAGGAGTGAATGCTCCAGACCCCAGGCCACTTTGCAGAGAAGACCCCTGGGCCTGGCAAGGGGCTTCTGTTTCCCAGACCTGCTCTGAGGCTCCATGAGGCTGACATGCCCTCTCTTGTGGGTTTGCCTTACAGAAAAGGGTCGGCACTAGCATCACAGGAGGCCTGTGGCAGTAGAGGGTCGGGGCAGGAGGACTTTCTTTCAATCTCCAGGCAGTTTTCTGTCTCAGCAAATTTGGAGATTTGAATGCCTCTTTGAGACAAACAGTTTCTCTCTTCCAAGAAAACCACCACTTCTTCTGGAGGAAGACTACGAGCCCAACTAATCTGAAGACATTTTAGAGGCCCAGAGATGCGCTCCCTGTGGCAATGGAATTGGGTATTTGCAGTCACCTCAGTGCTACATCCCGCCCCTTTGGTCTGTGTGCATTCAGGCCACACCAGGCCTGCAAGCTGTCACATGCTCTTCAGGAACTGTTTGCATTATTATGGGCATTTTGGCTCTGACTCAAGAGACCAGATTGACGGGTGCCAAGCAATCGACAAATTCCATGTCATGCGGTGACTGAAGATCACAAGGGAGAAGAGGAAATGTCGCAGAAGTGCAGCCTTCAGGGAAATTTCTATGGAGAAGGTCCTTGAAGGAGGCCGTGAAGAATAGAGAGGCTTGGGAACACATCAGGGAAGGGCAGGGCATCCCCATGAAAGGAGCAACTTGCATGTCGTTTCTCAGTAGGCAGGTTTGGGTCGATTGCTTACTGTCTACACGGCCTTGAAAAAAAAATGACTTCAACTCTTTATGCTTCCTTTTCCTTAAGTATGTCAAGAGCAGGTTAGTCCTATAGGGCCGTCTTGAGGAGTTCACAAGGTAATTCTTACAGCGCTTTTACCACAGAGCTTAGGCCATATGAAGCAACTCATAAATATTGCCTGTATTATGTTTTTGTTTTTGTTATTATAATATGTTAGAATATTAAAATGCCAACTCCTCTCACATTCCAAAGCCAACCTTGAGACCACCAACCAGGACTTTCCAAGAAGGTGTTAAGTGGACACGTGGCCACTCCTAGGCCCTCAGCCACACAGAGGGTGTAAGAAGATTATGAGCAGAAATGACAGGGGAAGAGTGTCTCTTTTTGGAGAGTTGTAGGTGTGATGGTCTACTCTCCCAAGGGTTAGGCATCTCTCGCTTCAAGCTGGGGAAAGGGACTTCATAAGTAGCACTTGGAGAGCTTGCTAAGTGTCCCCTCAATGGGGGACATGGGAGTCTGGTGGCTGATTCTCTCCTGAGAAACACAAAGAACACAGACTGCTCTTCCCTGGTGGTGGAGAAGAGGGGCAGTTCTGGAATGGCATGCATCCGGAAAATTTGTTGGGGTGAAGGCAGAAACGTTTCCTGTTGGCCATATCTAAGCCACATGAAGAAGAGCTAGCAGGAGGGTTCAAAATGGTCACCAATAATGAAGACCTCAGAAGACCAAGTTTGAAATCTCCAAATTTTCTGAGAAAGAAAACTGCCTAAGATCTGAGGAAGGAGTCCAAAGCGACCAAATGGAACAAACATTTGCCATACCCAGGGAAAAACAGGTAATGGATCGTTAGTCAAGTTTGTTTGTTTGTTTGTTTGTTTGTTTGTTTGTTTTTAAGATTCTATTTATTTGACAGAGAGAAACACAGCCAGAGAGGGAACACAAGCAGGGGGAGTGAGAGAGGGAGAAGCAGGCTTTCCACTGAGCAGGAAGCCCGATGTGGGGCTCGATCCCGGGTCTCCAGGATCATGACCTGAGCCGAAGGCAGTAGCCTAACTAACTGAGCCACCCAGGCGCCCCTCATTAGTCAAGTTTTGTGTTGCAGGGCTGGGAGGAAGGTGCATGGGAAGGAGGAGGAATTCTCTCCTGAGATGAGGAGAATTCTCTCCTCAGGAGGAAGAAGAAAGAAACAGGAAAGTAACCCCATCCGAAAAACTATCAGCCGTTAACTGCCATGCCCAAGGAATACAAAGGCTATCTCACACAGAATTAGTTTAGTGTATCAGTGTGTTGGTTCTCATTGCTGTTATAGAAAATCATCATAAATTTAGTGGCTTAAAACAACACGTATTTATTATTTTACAGTTTATAAAAGTTGGAAGTCTGAAGTCGGTCTCAATGGGCTAAAATCAGGGCTGTCCACAGAGTCACACATTCCTTTCTAGAAGTTCTAGGAAAGAGTCTAAAGCGTCTTGCCTATTCCAGCTTCTAGAGACAGCCATATTCCATGGCTCTTTTTTTTTTTAAGATTTATTTATTTGACAGAGAGAGATACAGTGACAGAGGGAACACAAGCAAGGTGAGTGGGAGAGGGAGAAGCAGGCTTCCCACTGAGCAGGGAGCCCAATGCAAGGCTTGATCCCAGGACCCTGGGATCATGGCCTGAATCAAAGGCAGGCCCACTTAACAACTGGGCCACCAGGCACCCCATTCCTAGCCTCTTAATTGCCTTCTACTCTTAAAAAATAGCAATGGTCAGTTTTCCTCATATCACATCACCTGGACTCTCTCTTCTGCTTTTCTTTTCTTCTTACAAGGACCCTTGTGATTGTACCAAGCCCACCTCAATAATTCGGATAATCACCTCCATCTCAGGATCCGATGATTAACAACCTTAATTCAAGCTATAACATATTTACAAGCTCCAGGGATTAGTATGTGGATGTCTTTGGGGCATCGTTATTGTGCCCACCATATTCAGTAAGAATCCTTCCCACCCCTCAGCTCCTTCTCTGCCTTAAATTCAACCACAGACGGGCCACGGGCAGTGTGGCAAGTGTTGGAGGCTGGGAAATGGAAAAGGAGCCAATGTGCATCTGTCTATCCACAGCATCGACATAGTGCCTGAAACAGCATGAGTAATAAATGAAATTAACATTCAGTGAATGATCCACATCCCACAGTAATTGGGTACCGAGAGTATGATTCTTGATGGAAGCGGCCCCCTTAGATGTTCCCAGCCAGATTTGCCATCTCCCAATCAGGGAAGCTCTTCTGTCAAAACTCAAACCCTGCCTTGTTCCCTTTTAAATTGTAGTTAAGTTGTTGTTTTCACCCCAAACCCAGAATTGTGTAATTATACCTTGTAACTTATGGTGCACGCAGCTTCCTAAAAAGAGGGCTCTGTCGGAATTTATAAGGTGAGAGCTTGCATCCCTGATTTTAAATGGGACTAAGCATTCAAATTAGAGTTGGCTGCTCTACTCCAGATAGAGAGAAGAGTGTTCGGGAATGCCAAGAACAAGCAGGGCAGGGATGCCCTCCAGGTATCAGATGCAATCTCTGCTCGCCTGGACCTTAACAGAAGGTGGGACCTAGATGCACAGGATCCTGAAAGAGGAAAGTGAACATGTCAGCTGATCAGAGCCCATTTTAATTTTTCACAAAGAAGGGGAACTAGGACAACATGAAAGACTGGGAGCCAAATACAGAGAAACAGTAAGGTGCCTTCTGAATGAAAAGATCAAGCCCGGGCAGCTGGGTGGCTCAGTCGTTAAGTATCCTCCTTCAGCTCAGGTCATGATCCCGGAGTCCCAGGTTTGAGCCCTGACTCAGGCTCCCTGCTTGGTGGGAATCCTGCGTCTCCCTCTCCCACTACCTCTGCTTGTATTCTCTCTCTCTCAGTGTCTCTCTCTCCTCTCTCTCTCTCTTTCTCTCTCTCTGTCAAATAAATAAATAAAATCTTAAAAAGAAAGAAAGAAAGAAAGAAAGAAAAGAAAAGAAAAGAAAAGAAAAGAAAAGAAAAGAAAAGAAATGAAAAGAAAAGAAAAGATCAAGCCCCCTGGTTGGAGTGAGGGAATGGAAAGTCAGCAATACCACCAAACCAGCCATCCCCCCGCGGGGGCTTAGGAACCTTCAAAAGTAATCGAAGTGCTAATTAGATAGTGTCTATGTAGCTGGAAAAGAGATTCTGAGGCAATAATCTGTGAGGGGTTAGCCACAACTAACTAGGGAAGATGAGAGAGGTAGACCTTGGGTGGTTCAGGGAGACTCACCAGACCTTCCAACGACCAGGAGGAAGGCTCCATCAAAACATATATCACATGCTCACCAAACAGTCTTCTGATTACCAATTTGGTTCATGGATTTGAGGAAGGAGTTTGGAATAATCCAGGATTTAACAATTAATAACCTCTTGTAATTTAATAAACTTGTGTTTTGGTTTATATACATCTTAGAACAGCCTGAGTTATTGTCTGAGGACAAGTCTGGGCTTTGACAAATGCCCCACACTGTGGCTATCCATTGTGGGACATCCCGGCAACTAGGGACAGCTCTCTCTGAATTTTAGTCTGTGTTCTTTGACCTTGGATTTATAGATCATTTGGAAATATTACTGTCCTGATATAACTACACACACATAAACACCCCTCATGGAGAACTCCTACTCATCATTCATGGCCCAACTTAAGTACTGCAACACTGAGCAGTTTTTTTATGGATTACCCAGTACTACTGGTGAGGTGAGGGGAGGGGGTTGCAGGTGAGGAACATGGAGAAAAGAAATCACAGAATAATTGATAAAACTGTAGAGACCCACTGTTTTTCAAACCTTTTTACTTAAAGAGCACTTGTTCAACCAAACACTGATATGGAAACCAATATGTAAAACATAAAAAATGGATGTGCTCTGTCTAAAAGAGGAACAAGAGGCCAGTAACTACTCCCTGGGCTTCCACAATCCACCCCTATCCCAGTGAAAGTTCTTCTCTCACAATTTGAAAAACACTTATCCACTCTCACTCTCATTTTACAAATGAGGAAACATACAGAATCTGATGCCAGAAGACGGTTGATAGAACTGTTTATGTGATTGCTTCATGATCTCATAGGACTAGATGGTGAGACTAAACTTCTGCCTTTCCTCCACATCACCTCCATGCTTTCTTTGTGTGTCTTTTTGCTTAATTGTTACTAGGAGTGACTGTGCTCTATGAAGCCCCCTGTAGCTGACCACAGTTAGACAAGATACATATTTTCCTTCTCTGGGTTTAGAGTCAGCAATCTTTCCTGACACTTGTCTCAATTCCTAGTGAGTGTGTGTGTGTGTGTGTGTGTGTGTGTGTGTGTGTGTGTGTTTCAGATTATCTCTCTGGGTAGTAAAACCCCTGAATTATTCTGGCATCTCAAAAAAATGTCTTTACTTTGTCTTCACTGGATACATAGTTTATCATGAGAATATAAAGACTTCTAAGTTCAGAAACTTATGATTTTAACTCCAACATGCAAAGACCTTGGAAGCTGTCCCTCTTCTCTTTACAATTCAAAAGGAGCTGAAAAGCCTGAAAATCAGTGGCTTTTCATGGACCCATCTGAGAGCAGAGGTTTCAAGGCAAATCATGACCAAAGTCTAGAGAGGTGGGTGAATGCAGTAAGTCATAGCAGGGATTTCTTTACCTGGAACAGAAGCCACCAGAGCCATTAGCAGTCAGAAACACTTAAATGATAATTTTGACAAATCGCTGGCAGCTAGATGCACTAGCACAAGAGTGAGCAATTCCTATGGACCACAGCTTCAAAGGTGTTCCCACACTTTCTTGGGTTTTACCTCTTGGAGCCTCATTAGATTTTAATCCCCTAATGGCTCTGACAAGAAGAGGAAGAACATAGCTATTGTCAATATTCTTTGTAGCAAAAGCCAGGAGAAAAGACTACCAGAGGGGCAGTACCCCTCCTGGGGTCTCACTCCGACTATCTTGTTTCACCTAGGCAGGAATGCACAGGGGGGTTGTGAGTGGTTAGGAAACACTTGTCAAGGTCAAAGCCCAGAGACACAAGCCTAGTAGAAAATGGAGATCTAAGTATTAGATTATAAAATGTTTCCTCTCCCACACACCTAACCACCAGACCAAAATAGGTCAGTGTAGGGTGGACTGCTGCAGAAATAGTAGCAAAACACAGACTCAGCCTGGAGACCTTAGAGAAGCCCGCATCCAACAAGGTCACTAAAGAAATTTGGAGTTTCTGACACTTGCATCCAATGCCTTGTCAAATTAGCATAAAATATCACTCAAGGCCAATTTACCTCTGTTTCTATTAACCAACACTTTGGGCTTTCCTGCAAAAATTACACAGCAAGCTAAGAGGAAACAAAAAACAATCTGAAGAGACAAAGCAAGCATCAGAACAAGACTCGGATATGACATAGATATTGGAATTATACAGGGGAATTAAAATCACTATGATTAATATGTTAGGGCTCTGATGGGCAAAGTAGACAAGTTGGAAGGAGAGATAGATGGTAAGTAAGTAGAGTGACTGCACATGTTCTCATGTTCTCCTTCCATAATTGGTAATAGAGCCTCCTTTTTACTTTCAAACCTATCCTGGATCAGCTAAAAAAAACAAATGGGCATCCTATTAGTATGTCACCTTAACAGACATCAGATGTTTTTTGCTGCAAACATTTTACTCACTTTTGCATTTAGAAATCTCCTTGAAGACTAGATACTCCACTGTTGCTGACAAGGGTTCTTGTATTTGCTTGTAGCAAACTCTCAAACTTTCCAGGTGCCTTGACCATCCATCATAACGATGCCAGAACATTCTCTAATTTGTAGAAATCAAATTGTTTCTGGTTTGAATGTTTTTTCACTCAAAAGTTGAACAGTCCCTAAATGAAACCATAAATAATCTAAAGGTCATTTTTCTAGAAGGTATAAGAACTAGGAACACAAAATATAGAGAATAACAATAGGATTGTTCTCCAATCCTCCCTTCTCTAGCAGCCTCCTCCCTCCCACTCCCACTGCGAAGCAGCCGCAGTTCATTGGTCCAGGGGAAGATACTTGACACAGTCTCAGTCCATCAGAGCCAATCAGAGTCCACCCCAGGAATGCATTAATTAGATCTCACAGAGTCAATTATTGTATGGGCCAGCTAAAGGCCTAAGAGATAAAGTTGGTGGCTATCTCTAAACTGCTAGAGAAAGAGAAGGAGGGAAGGGAAGGAAAAAGAGAAAGAGAGGAGAATGAAGCTAATGGCAGCAAGCAGTAATACCTAGAGACAAAGAGAAAGCCCTAATGCCATTTGAATACCGGCTTCTAGTCACTTCTAAGGCTAGTGGCCTTCTCCTTCTCTTTCCTGTCGCCAGATTGTTCTCATCTTCCACAAAATACCCAGATTCCTGCCAATAAATTTCCTTTTTTCCAAAAGTAGAATGAGTTTACTTTCTGTCACCTTTGGTTGAGGAGTCTTAACTAATACAAGAGGTTAATGCGTGTGTCCCATTTAAGAAGGGTCGTCTGGCAGGAAGTTCACAGAGGAACTACACAGTTAAAAGCCTTTACTTTTAAACTGAGATGCCCTAGAGCAATCTTCTGAAATTTCTCTACTTACCATTTAGGAATCTAAAGGCAATTTTATATCCTCTCCTCGCTTGTTATGTATCTCTAGAGTCATTCAACCACTCTTATCCTTTCAACTGTTTCCATTAAGGAAAATAGCACAGACTTTTAAAGAAAAGGTTGTTTGGCCTCATAATCCCCCTGATTAACAATCTCTTGTCCCTCTTCTTTTTTTTTTCTTCCTATGTAAGCCATTCCCAGTACTTATTTAAAACCAAGGCCTGACTTTGAAGCTCACGAATCCATAGAGAGGGTCTTTGTTATGGGCTGAATTGTGCCCTCTCCCCTCAAATCCCTACATGGAAGCTTTAACCTGAAGGGCCTCAGAATGTGCATTTATTTGGAGGAAGTGTCTTTAAAGAGGTAATTAAGTTAAAATGACGCCACTGAGTATGGACTCTTATCCAATATGACTAGTACCTTTGTAGGAATAGAAATTAAGGGCACAGGAATGCACAGAAACCAACTCTGTCAACATCTTGGTCCCAGACTTTTAGCCTCCAGCATCATAAGAAAAGAAATTTCTATTGCTTATGCCCCTCAGTCTGTGGCTGTTATGGAAGGCCTACCAAACTAATACCATCCTACTGGCCAGTGTTCTCCAGAGAAATAGAGGCAATAGGAAGGAAGGAAGGAAGGAAGGAAGGAAGGAAGGAAGGAAGGAAGGAAGGAAGGAGGGAAGGAAGGAAAGAAGGAAGGACAGATGATAGATAGATAATAAGGAATCAGCTCAAGTTGTTATGAAGACTAACAGGTCTCAAGATCTACAATCAGCAAGCTTGAGACCCAGGAAAACCAATGATACAGTTCCAGGCTGAATGTTCACAGACTTGAGATCTGGGAAGAGCTGGTGTTTCAGTCCAAATCCAAAGGCAGGAAAAAACTCAATGTTGCCTCTTGAAGGCAGTCAGGCTGGAGGCTTTCTCTCTTATTTACAGAACAATCAGCTTTTTTGTTCTCTTCGTCTCTTCAACTGACTAGATGTAGCCCACCCACATTAGGGAAAGCGATCTTCTTTAGTCAACCTACCAACTTAAATGTTAATTTCATCCAGAAATATCCTGAAAGAATCACCCAGAATAATGTTTGACTAAATGTCTGGGCACCCTGTGGCCCAGCCAAGTTGACACATAAGATCAACCATCACATTGTCTTCTAAAATGAGATCTCTAACTTAACCAACTGATATCCTAAATTACTGAAGCCAAGTCCCACCTAACCTCTCTACAAGTATATTAGATGTCATTTAGATAGTAGTCACCTGATAACACAATGATCCACCGATTAAGCCACCAAATTACATAAAGCCTCCAGGAAAACTGTCCTGCCTGCCAGGAGCTTTGATTTCCACATCAGATACCATCTGGATACATCAAAGATAACAAAGCTGTGGAGAGAGAGTTTCCACACATGAGCAGTACGTGGAGGAACTGCTTTTCAAGACCACCTTCACTCTCCTCTAATCTAGTCCGTTTTATGAGGAATAAAAAGTATTTTCATATTAAAATTTGCTTTCAGCAAACTGGTACAGGCCTCACTGCTGAAGAGGGTAGCCAGCTAAGCTGTGGTCTGCTCCACTCTCCTCCGTGGCTTGTCAACACTCTGTTGGCTCAGCTTATTCTGCTTTTTGTTGGGCACTCAGCTCCCTTCAATGCCGACATGTAGAAAGGTAGTGGCTAAGTATCAGCCACAGCCCACGAATGTGGCTAATTGGTTTATAATATGTGGAGTTGGATAAAGATAGCTTTGGGTAGGAACTTTGCAAATTATCAGAAAATTAATGCCAGTGCCTTACAACTTAAAAGTGTCAGAAAGTTAAACAATACAGAAAAAGGTGTGCCTTGGTGGCTCAGTTGGTTTAGTATCTGCATTCAGCCCAGGTTATGATTATAAGGTCCTGGGATCAAGCCCCGCATTGGGCTCCCTGCTCAGCAGGAAGCCTGCTTCTCCCTCTCCCACTTCCGCTGCTTGGGTTCCCTCTCTCGCTGTCTCTCTCTGTCAAATAAATAAATATTTTAAAAATAAATAAATGAACAAACAAAGAACATGGGAAAAGAGAGAACTGGCATCCTCTCCTGGACTCACTTCCTTCTTCCCGGTAAGTTTTCTGAACTTCTTTCAGCCCTACACATCAAACCACTTATTTCATCCTCAAAGGGCTTACTCTTTGATATCTCTTTTGAAAATAAGAAAATTATCTAGTATCAGAGATGTTCATTTTGTTTTCATACTCAACACGGGAATAGTCAGTACTGAAATACCTGGGTAAATAAAAGATCATTTAAAAATAAGTGTCAAACACACAGAGATCAACGTATGCGGAGCCCTTTGAGAAAAAGGAGAAAGGATGATTGAAGAGTCCATTCACTCATCCAAAGAATCTTTTTTTTTTAAGTTTTATTTATTTATTATTATAGAGAGCAAGGGAAAAGTGCATGAGAGGGGAAGGAGAGGGAGCAGAGGGAGAGAATCCCCACTGAGCACGAAGCACACTCAAGGCTCGATCTCACGAGCTTGAGATCCTGACCTGAGCCGAAACCAAGAGGCAGACACTTCACTGACTGAGGCACCCAGGTGTCCCACTCATCCAAAGCATCTTGATAGAAAGGGCATGGTTTAGACAAAACTTTCTCCTGGTTCTGCGGATGTTTTGATAAGTAGTTTGACCATGCATCCAAGTTTGTCTGGGACCACTCTGGCTTCCTCATGTTCTCCTGCTGGAACTATGAACAGTACCTCACTCCTCTCTTGAAAGTGTCCTGATTTGGATGATAAAAACACATGGTGGCCCTTTTGATTTGTCACCCTGTAATAGAGCCCTCGTGGAAATAGGCCCTCGGGAAATGAGTAATCTTCCTCATGGAAACTTGAGGCTCCCCACAGATCAAATCCACTAGCTGGCCCTTTCCAGCTCTTCATATGCCAGGTTTAGCCAAATAGTTCTAGCAAAACAGCACCGAGAGATAGTTGGTGACCCAGCCTAGCATCTGACATGGAGAGAGCTATGAATCCTTGAGAGACACAGTGTGATGAAGCTCCTCCTCACTCATCTTCCCTCACATGTGAGGGATCCCTCAGGAGGTTCTGCCTGACCTTTTACTCCTGTCTTTCTCCTTCAGAAAGTGCCCCCTGTTCACGCTACCTCTTCATGCATCTCTGAACTACCCGCCTAACACACTTTCCAGCTTGGCTTGCAAGTTCCAGTCCTAGCTCTATCTACCCCTATCAGTAGCCCCTATCTGAATATTCCTCACTCAATCTTTCACACATCTTTGAACTCTCTCTCCTACAATATACTTTCCTCTCTGGACTGCTACTTCTTTTAAATGGCATTAATATCTATTCTCATGTATCCTCCTTAACGTTATCTATGACTTTTCTTCTTCTCTTTCCAGTCACCTGCCACCTCTCCCCATTCACCAAAATTTATCATTTTTTAAGTCTTTATTTACTTATTCATGAGAGACAGAGAGAGAGAAAGAGGCAGAGACAGAGGGAGAAGTAGGATCCCCAAGGAGCAGGGAACCTGATGTGGGACTCGATCCCAGGACCCTGGGATCATGACCTGAGCCGAAGGCAGATGCTTAACTGACTGAGTCACTTGGGCACCCACCCGCCATTTTTCTTTGGTGTGGTCCCTCTCTCTCTTCAAGGCCGACATGAAAGACTAAAGCTCTCTTTCCTATACTGAGAGGAATCACATTGTCCCTGGCTTGGCACCATTCCCCTCCCCCAACAAATTCATAGTCCTGAACCATTGTGTGACCGTGACATTCACCTGCTCTGAAAGCTTATTCTTGAATCCCATTCGCCCACAAAACAGATTGCAGGGCTTTATGTCGGGGAGCCAAGATTATCACAATCTCGCCCTGGTCACTCTCTGGATAGAATTCCTAAAGCTCCTGTCCTGAGTCAGGGAGAGCAGTGATGGTGGGGAGCTGGCAGCACTTGGCAAATCACTTTCATGCCCTGATCACATTTGCTCAGAGAAAACTCTGAGGATGGGGATTTAAGCAGGATCTTGAAACCAAACTCACAGAGTCTCTTGTTCCTCCCAGCATAGCCCCTGCTAACAATGTGGGAGAAATGATTAGCTTTCATTTTACTGGTTCCTCAGTGTATATGTGATCCTCCATGACCCCCCAAAAAAAGAGAAATTGTTATCTGCTTCCTTAATTGCATATTTCTTAGCTTCTCCACCCTCAAACAAACATCCATGATCTCTTCTTATCTAGGATATGACACAAGGATAGACATAGGAATTGTAGCAAGTTTATGCAAAAATAATTATTATCTTCAGAACGGTTTTAGATGCACAGAAAAACCACAAAGATGACATGAAGCATTCCCATTTACCCCAGACCCATTTTGCCCTCTTACTGACTTTCTATGCCAGTACAGTGTATTTGTCGCAATTAATGAAACAACATCCATAAGCTATTATTGACCAAAGCTCGTACTTTATTCAGATCTCCTTAGATTTTACCTACTCTGTTTTTCCTCTGTGAGGATAACATCCAGGATACCGCACAACATTTAACCATGTACCTTTGGGTTCTTCCTGGCAGTGAGTGTCTCTCAGACTTCCCTTCTGCTTTGCTGACCTTGACAGTTTTGAGTAGCACTGATCAGTGTTTCATAGACTATCCCTCAACTGGACTTTGCCTGATGTTTTTCTCATGATTACACTGGGGTTATAGATTTTTAGGAAGAAGACCACAGAGGTAAAGTAACAGTTTTCTTGCATGCTTGCTATAAACATGACTTATCACTGTTGATGTTGACCTTGGCCACCCAGAGGAGGTACTGTTTGTCACGTTTCCTTACTCTTTTCCCCATTTCCATCCTGTGCTCTTTGGAAGGAAGTCACTATGGACAGCCTGCATGGAGGTGTACTCCACCTTCTTGAGGACAAGGAATCTACGTAAATTGTTTTTAATCCTTCTGTACAGATTTTTTCTCTCCCTCCCCCTCCACCATTTACTTAATTCTTCAATCATTTATTTATGTCAGTAGGGACTCGTGGATATTTATTTTATACTCTCAGTGGGAACTCAGTATTATTTTATTTTCTTATTGATATTGTTCCAGTTTGGGTCATTGGGAGCTCTTTGAGTTGGCTACTGTTGTCTCTTTGGCATACTCCCATCATTGCAGTAAGGGTTTTGTTTTGGTTTGGTTTGGTTTGGGGGCACATCCTTAATTTCTAACATCACAAGATGATAAGATGATCCAGGTTCATCCCATGAATGTCCATCCCAGACCTAGAATCAGCTATTGCTCCAAAGATCCCTGGATCCTTTTACTGGAAAATAGCATCAGAAACCAAGATTTAAGCTTAGATATGTGCTAATTAAATTTGGATTCATCCAAATCCAACTGAATTATGAAGAATCCTTTGAATATTAAGCATATTTATTGTACATAAGTGGCAGCAATAAACTAATTTTGCCATCTTATTTACAGATATGGATCATTTTTGGCCTTTTCATAAGAATGCTTATGTCCTAACTCCTGCTGATTGGATAACATTGCTGAGGTAAATAAAAATAAAATGATAATAATAATAGTAATGGTTATAGCAATGAGGAAGACATTAAGCTAACTACTGTACAGACATTATCTCATTATATCCTAATGGCATCTTTAGGACATAGGCACTATTATTATGCCATTCTGTAGATGATGAAAATGCTATCGTCCTTGATTGTCATTCTGAGAACTGAATGAGAATTCACTTGTAAACCCCCTAGCATAGAGCATGTAGAAGTTTCTCAATAAATCATTATTTTTCTCACTTCTTTGCCTCTAGATGAAAAGAAAATAGGCAAACTTCAAGAACACATTAGCTATAGAAGTTCAGCTCATGGTGTGCAAGATGAAAAATACTGGGGTCATAATAGCTCATTTGTTTTCTCTGTTGCTGCATAAGTGTGATCAGACTCACAAGAGCTAAAAATCAACCTACTTCATTGAAGATCTCAAACAAAATGAAGACATTTATCTGACTCATTTACAGAGTGGCCCCTTGTAAAACCCCAATTCTCAGACACCAACAGAACCCGTACAATGTTTTTGGAGATCTTTAAGTAATCTACAACACTTGTCTAAAACTTTAATTTTTGAATTAAGATGGAGAAAACATTAAATAAATCCACCATATCTCCTCAGCTTATAAAGCTATTGAAATGGTACAAAGTTACCAAATACCTAAATAATATGCAGAAAAGTTCTGGGAGCTTTGCCTCTCCAAGAGAGTAATTTCACAACTGTGATAAATCTTGGGCAAAGAAGTTGAACCACATGCAAATTTGCAGGCTTTCTTAGAACAGATAGAATATTCTGAAGAGTAAAAGACTTCTTTTCATTTCCATTGTCTTTTCCAACATTCCCCTTCTTGATATTTTAGGAAGATGAAAATTGAAAGTTGCAGGCAAAACCAAGGACATGCATCTTGTAAGCAACAAAAGTGGTGTCAGAATGTAGACTGGCTCTTTATAG
The DNA here is from genome assembly GCA_004023965.1 of Spilogale gracilis. Classification (NCBI taxonomy): domain Eukaryota; kingdom Metazoa; phylum Chordata; class Mammalia; order Carnivora; family Mephitidae; genus Spilogale; species Spilogale gracilis. The sequence goes on from PITA01007723.1 coordinate 58,418, forward strand.
CCCCAGCACTGCCCTCATTACAGCAAGAAGCTTTATTCACAGCAGACCCGTTTCCAAACTTCTGGGGGTGACATGCTCCATTTGAGGGTCAGGAATTCCTGACACTCCAGATCATCTCTGACCACCAGGTGTAAGCCCCATCTCCTTGGAAAAGTTATCCCTCTGGGCAGGCAGCTCTCAGCCTTGGAGCTCCCCTAGAGTTTGCTCCTTGAACCAATCTGTGGGACCGTCCATTACAACAGATGGACGTCCGTCCGCTGTCCCTGGCTGAATTATGAGCTCCCCCAGGCCTGTTGCCACCTTTCAGTTCTCTCCCCTGCTAAGCCTAGAGCAGATGGTCTGAATAAATATTTCCCAGTTCTTTCCATTGATTGATTATGCCTGGGGTGATAGCCTTGGTCTTTGGAGGTAAAACCGGGGAGAAACAATATCTTCCACCCTAACTGTGGGCTGGCAGGGGGCTCAGTGGGTACCTGCCCTCAGCAAAGGTTTCCTAGAGCTCTGAGAATGTTCCTTTGATCAGATTCCTCTGCAAGGGAATAATAGAGCTTAAAACTTTTTTTTAACAAAAGGGCATAAAAAGTGAATTTAAAAGCAAATGGGCCAAGGATTTTCCCTAGGAAGTCTTTCAATTTCACACATAGCAAATTCCTATGGTATGGACCTATTAGAAATGCTTTTTTTAGTGTCTTTATGCATATTTATTATATTCCTCTACAGCTCTATTACTGCTTAATTTGACACCAAACCTCCAAAGCTACATCTTCTTTCTTCTCAAACTATTAAAAAGGGGCAAAATATTTTAATCATGAAACTCTGTATAATTTAGAGATTATCTGCTGTCTGCGTGAGTTACAGCAATAATCAAAGAGGCTGGGGATTTATAAAACTAAGGCCCTAATTTCTTGACAGGTGTTCTGTTTGGTATGGAATTAACCTCTTTTCACATGTTCTATATACATAAGAGCAAATCATTAAATAGATCCTTGGTACACAGAGACAAGAGACAGAATCCACTGGGTAAGAACTACCCCACCAATCCTGAAGCCGGGTTCCATTATTCACTAATGAGAGAAGAACAAATGGTGGGGAATTCTATCAGCTGCACAGTCTAAATGTGGTTGAACAGCCCATCTGGAAGCTTTGGGGGGACCAGGAGTTTTAATCCAGCTATTGGTTACATTCTCCACTGCAGCCAAACAAAAGATTGGGGTTGGCTACTGGCACCTAGAGATTTTGCCAATGACCAACCAGTTTAGTGCAGTGATGAAAAGCACAGCACTCAAAGTCAGACAGAACAGGGCTTGAATCCTGGAGCCACTACCTGCTAGCTGTGTGTCCTCTAAAAAGTTAAATAAACTCCCAGAAGTTTATTTAGTCTCCTCATTTCTGTAACAGTGACATTCATCTCCTCTACCCACAGGATGCTGTAAATGAGGTAATGTATGGATAGTAACCAGCACAGAACCCGTTAAATAGCAATTGCTCGATGAATAACTCTTCTTCTCTGGCAACCTGATGAGTTATCTTGGTCTACATCCATGTCTTTCTTTGCTTGTTTACTCACTGAACAGATATTTTTGAGCTAGATGCAAAGTACCGGGTAGTGACTACGTAGTGATGAATAAAATAAGCCTTGTCCCTATCTTCATGGAACTCACCAGCAGGAAGGGACATATGAAATAAACAAATACATAAGTAAAACTTAAAATTACTAAAAGTTCGTGAAGAAAAAGATAAGGCTACAGGGAATAAAATAATGGGGGGAAGGAGGCATTTGGATAGAGTGCTATGTTAGGGTCCTGGCAGATAGCAGAAGGAAAACTCAAGCAGAGTAATTAAGGAAAGTTTAGAGAAAGACTATCTACCTAAAATGTGTGAGGAAGGTTGACAGAAACTAGCAAGGAGTGGTGAAATCCTTTGGCAGGGAAGTCAAGAGGAAAGCTGGCAATCTACCTTTACCAACCTGATGGAGCAAGAGAAGGAAGCTATCTATGGTTGCAAGAAGCATCTTGTTGACAGTAGCTTTCAGTAGACTGCAACTCATCAGAGTGGGAGCCCAAAGAATGAGGACCCTGACCCCTCTCCACCCCAACCTTCTGATCCCAAGAGGAAGCCCGTTGGTGCCTCCCGGAACACAGAACAGAATAGAGAATGATGGTAAGTACAACTGAAGAGAAATTAGAAACTATCCAACACAGGCAATCAAGAAAGCCTTCTCTGAGAAGGGGACTGTTAAGTGCAGGAAATAAGATTACAAAAAAATCAACGAAGTCAAGTCAAGGAAGGATAGTCAAGGTAGAGGTAACCACACAAGCAAGGGTCCTGAGGAGTGCGTGTCTGATGGTCCACAGACAGAGGTCAGCAGGGCACAGCCACAAAGGGTAAAGGGAAGAAAAGAGCATAATGAATTTAGGCATGTTTTCAGGGGTTGTTGACCTACTTGAGTCCTAGATCAAAACAGAGAGATTTTCCTTCCCACCAACTGAGTTCCAGCCCCTGGATTTTGACCTCCCAACTAGTAAAGGCTAAACATATGAACTTACTATAAGTTAAAACCTTGGAAAGCCTTCTGAATTTCTATTTCCAAATAAAATTCAATCCATCTGGAATACGGGTTCCTCTTCTTCAGTCTATGCCCAATGTTGAATACAAGATCAAGTTTTAAAACACTTTCCTTAAAATCAGCCTGACTTAACTATATTGGAGAAAAGAAAAGGAATTCAAGTAATGTCAAATTGTGCTGAAAAATAGTCCAGAGAACTCTGATTAAAATATGCACCTCCTTCTTCAATGGTATCTATGGGAGTGGTAGTTCACCTGAGCTCATGAGAAATTATAGTTTCTTTCCAGTCCTACCATCGGAACCCAGAGACTCCCGATGATAGGGGTGGTAAGGATAGTAGCAGTTAGAACTTAGTTTCCAAGTACCTTCCATGATGACAAAGACAGGCCATGAGACCAGTGCTGTAGTAGCTGGAGGATAGAATCATTGAAGAAAGGCTCAAAAATAGCATCACATCTAGAGGTCAGATTGGAGTTGGTGTTTGTGGTTAGTAGAGGATAAGAATTGGATGGGAAAATTTATCACCAGTTGACCGAGCATGAGCAACAGATGAGAAGTGGGATGGTGGTTGTACATGTGGGGCTGTTTGTTCCAATTCTTCATTCCCTTCTATTACATACTTACATGTCAATGTTCTTTGTCACATAACTTTTCAGTATCTCCCAAAGACATAGGCTGTGTATACTTCTCTGCCTCTTTGATGTTGAACTTAGCTAGTAGAGGCTTTAAATGGACTTCCGTGGTTTGGTTCAATTTCCTGTGGTCCTGTCATCTCCCATGAGAAGAGCATACCTCAAGAATCCACATGAATAGACATGAGCCTGACTGGAGTCCAGCCTGGCCGAGCCAAACTCAACCGATATCGGGAAAACTTCAGCTGACTTGTAGACTCCTGTGTTTCTCATGCTGTATGAGCTGAGATGTTCATTACTCGGCAAAAACTAATACTAGATTTTCAACAAACATATGGGGGCAGAAGCTGGGATCCATAAGCAAATATAGTGAGGCTGGGGTGGTTCCTAGCACATCTTTATGTCAGACAATGCATACTATTATCTCAGAAGATAACTGGCTGAAACCTACCTGGGGCTTCACCTCTCTATTTTCAGCAAGTTCATGTAGGTAAAAGCCCTGAACTTCACCCAAAACTACTATTTCAAAGCTATAAGGATTCTATTGACAACGGTCAGAAGAAATATTGGCACCGTGTTTCCCTTTTTCTTTGTTGTCCAAACCATTAATTCCAAGACTTACAAAGTTTCAAGATCCTATTCCCCGCTTAGGGGTCCCCATATATCAGATAATTCCAGTATTTCTTTCATCCCAATGCCTTTACCTCACCCCCATAACCTCTCTATCTCTTTAACCAGTCATATGGCTTTTGTTCCCACCCCACCCCAGCCACTGGCTACACCTGGCCCACATTTGACCATATACCTTCAGACATGATCTCACCAGAAAGACACCAGAAAATCTCCACTGAAGATTTAAAGTAGTACCTAATTCAGAGGTGAAAATGTCAGTGCTTTTCTTTGAAATGCTTTAAAGGAACTAGGAAAGAGCTTAAATGTCTAGTTCATCTATTTCTCTCCTGAATCCAAAATACAGACAGCAAAAGGAATGGCTCTAACATTTCTAACATAGAAAGAACCCTTACTAATATGTGGCCCACTGATTCAAAGCCCTGTTATATACCAGATACTCTATGAGGGATGAGGAGGAGTATAAAGAATAAGAATAATTTTTCCTGCCCTCAAAGAGTTTATGGATTAAAAAAAAAAAAGATTTAAGCAAATGATGTCACCAAAAGCAATAATGCCTGACAGTGAAAATTAGCTCATGAACTGGCCAAGCTCTTTTTCATGAAGAAATGTGTCACTAAATCCTTGCAAAATGCCTGCTATGGACCTAACGTTTTTGGCCCCAGCCCCCCCAAAAAAAGAATTTGTATGTTGAAACCCTAACTCTCAATGTGAAGGTATTGGAGATTTGGGGAAGTAATTAGGGTTAGAATAGATCATGAGGGTGAGGCTCTCAGACAAAATTTCTCTTCCCCTCTCCCTCCCTGTCTCTCTCTCTCTCCCTCTCTCTCTCTCTCTCTTTGTGTATGTGTATATATGTGTGTGTCTGTATACCCGAGGAAGGCATGTGAGGACACAGCCAAGAAGAGGGCCCTCCATCAAGAACAAAACCTAGCTGACACCTTGAATCCCACTTCCAGCCTCCAGAACTGTGAGGAATCCAAGTCTGTGGTTAAAGCCCCCAGGCTATGGTATTCTGTTATGGCAACACAAACTGACTAAGACTACACCCATTTTATAGGACAACAGAGACTTGGAAAGGTCTGTGGAACTCAGGTAAGGTCACACAGCCCACAAGTGATTGAGGTGGCACTTAGGCTGGGATCCTGACTCTGACCCTGAAGACTGTTTGCTTAGCCACTGTCCTTCTTCGCTCTCCAGGGTCACAATGCAGTTAAGACCAGAGTCCCAATAAAAGGATTTATCAGGCAAGATGGCCATACAGTGGACAAAGTAGTTCTCTGGGGGAGTAGAGAACCATATTACAAAGAAAATGAACCACAAGTAGAGTATTGAAGAATGCACCAGATTTTACACACACACAAAAGGAAAAGACATTTGGTCAAAGGGAACAGTATTTGCAAAATCATAGAGGTGTAAAAATCACAGACCATTCAAAGAGACTACAAAGAAAGGTGCAAGAGGATGGCAACAAAGAGGAAAAGATGACTCGGACAGAGAGGTAGGGAGGTAGGTTGGTTCCCAACTAAAAAGGGCCCTGAAGAGTCTTGCAAATTAAGCAAACTCTTAGTGCCCTTATAGGAATCATTTTTTTCTTTTATTTTTTCCTCTGATCTATCCTAGTTTGCATTTTTTGAAAATGAATCTCATTTTGCTGTTTATTACCCATATATTGAACCTGTCTATATCTCTTGGAATAAATTCTATCCATCATTCTTATTGGATTTATTCCAGCACCACCCGGGTTTGTATAATTTGCAAATTTCATTAACATTCTCTTTACTTTCTCTTTGAAACCATTAATAACATTGTTGCATATGATCAGGCTTAACACCAATCTTTCTGGCACCCCTACTAATCAACTACCTCTGGCTGGATGTCATACTATTCATCACCATGCCTAGTTTACAGACCCCCTGAAAATTATCAATCCCTATGACAGTGTTCATATCCACGCCAGCATCAATTAATTTCATAAGCAAAATTTCGTGACGTGGCATCAAATGCGTTACTAAAATCAAGACATAGTGCAGTGACTTTGTTCCCCTTCACTGTGAATTTTAAATAGCTTTCGGATCCGTCCTGGATGATTTATTTGTAACCACAACAAGCTGCTTATTCACTCGTGATTCCATTACTTTTTAGATGTTCTGGGTGTTTTTCTCCATACACTTAAACTTCCTAGAGGTAATCTCAGGGATCATTCCTCTTTTAAAGAAGATAGGTGAACACATTTGTTGCTGGCCTGAACTTCTGTGATCTCTGCAAATATATCAAGTCGCTTAAAAAGCAATTCCTTTTTTTGTCATCTGGCAGCTTTTATGAAGTAGCTAGGTGTCTGTACTAGCTCTGAGCTATTGCCCCCGCAAGCTGATGTTAGACATCACCCGCTGGGTCAGCGAGCATGTGTCACTGCTCATGGAGAGAAACATCATGGTTTCAGGGACCCCTTTAGGTCCACCTTGCGTCTCCATTCTGGAGTGTTTTCATTACTCAACCCTGTACACAAATAACCTACACCATGAAATATCCTCGGGCCAATGGGCCCCACTGCCAGCCAGTGTCCTCCAGATGCTGTGGGTTTTAGGAACACAAATGAATTCCAACTACATAATTAAGACTATAAATCTGATTAAAAATCAGAATGTATTCAAAAGCTGTACCCTACGGACTTTTGGCTCATGGACCATCATGTGTTGTTACGTTCCTGCCTATGGCCTCACACCCTCACTGTGGCTCACAAAAGCCTATTTGAGATCTAAGCATAAATATTAACAATTTCTTTTTTTAAAGGATGTGTTTATTTATTTGACAGAGAGAGAGAGAAAGAGCACAGGCAGGGGGAGCGGGAGAGGGAGAAGCAGGCACCCCACTGAGCAGGGAGCCTGATGGACCCTGGGATCATGACCTGAGCTGATGGCAGATATTTAATCAACTGAGCCAACAGGGCGCCCCTAAATATTAACAACATCTATCCAAATGTCCCTATTGTCTCAAAATAAGAAAGGAGGGGAAAAGGTTACAAAATATGAGGGGGAAATCTTACAAAAGGAGAGAAAAGAGGGGCCATTGGTTGGACACTCTTGTGGAAGAAAGAGTTTTACCATGAACTACACCAAAACTCAAGTGGGTTTTTAGGCTTCGGTGATTTCCCGCGTCATTCCTGAACTATGCAGGTTCCATCCCCCAGGTACTGGCATGACCACTGTGCTGTGACTCATCCTGGCTTCCAAAGCATATGCCTTTGACTTCTAAGACCAGGCTGCAACAGGCATTTGGTGACAGCTGCTCTAAATGCTTTTCTGAATAAAGCTGCTGTGTGATTTAGAGCTGTGGGGCCTCAACCTATCAGTAGGAGGCTTTAAGATGAGTGTGAAACGTGTGACTTTAAAAAATTATATATACCAACATGTAGGTATGGGTGTGTGAGTGTGTGTATTTTCTCCGCCTCTGGCTATCTGAGATACAATGGGCTTATGTTCACAGCGGCTGACCTTCTGCCAGGGCAGATACACAGAAAGATTCAAGTGAGCCTCCCTCATTCTGGCTCTGAAGAGCATAGCCCTCACCTTCAACCAAATCTTCAAAGCCTTCTCTTGCCAGAGCACAAGCCCCTGGCTTCCACGTGGTTGTCATTAGAGTGACGTGTGTGGCCGCAGCACAGAGCTCAAGCCCCCAGGCACTCTGAAAGTCCTTCTTGGCACACTCCACACATTAACTGCTCGATCCCAGACCCCACCACAAAGCCAAAGCACAAAGTACATCACCCTCTTATTCTTCCATAAATTCATTTATCAGCTATGTATTAAACATTGGTCATGTCATGGCTTTTGACACTAGTGTACCCCATAAATGAAGATGTCAGGGACGGTGCATGATCTGCCCTTCCCTCCGTGCCCAAGCCACCAGAAATTCTGGTGGAGGTACCTGTGAATGTGAATGAAAGCCCAGAGGGGCTTTCCCCACCTAGAATCCGAAAAGGCACTTACCCTGTGGGTCAGGGCAGTATGTCCTTGGTGTGCTTATTCAAGACATAGTTCCATTTACTCCTCCTCCCGGTAATCATATCTCTGTGTCCCTTATCTGTATTTCTTGATCCCTGTGCCTCAATGGTCTCAACTTCTGTGAGTTTAAGCAATCACTCTGTACCCTGCAGTAACAATACTAATCCTGTCTCTAGGGCGGGTGCAAAAGCAGTTAAAGATTTAACTGCACCACCCAACTTCCTCACTTGGGAATAATAAAAGACTGGGACCCTTGACTGTCGAAGGAAGAGGAGAGAGAAGAGACAAAGCCATAAGACTGAGAGTCTGAGAGACGGAGATAGAGAGACAGAAACAGACACAGAGAGAAAGATAGACAGCCACAGAGAGAGGCAAAGGCAGAGAGAGCAGAGCAAGAGATAGACAGAAAGAGAGACTGAGGCAAAGGCTGAGAGCCTGCAAAGCAAGAGACCGAGACAGAGACAAAGCGAGAGAGAAACAGAGACAGAGAGAGAGACAGAGAGACTGAGAGAGAAAAAGAGAGAGCAACAGAGACAGAGAAGCAGAGAGAGAAACAGAAACAGAGAAACTGGACAGAAAGCAAGAGAGACAGAAGCAGAGAGAGCAAGACAGACAGAACCAACTGTTTGCCTAAAGCTAGATTGATGTAACTAAAAAGCTTTAAATAAAGAAACCTGAAGACACAGTTTTCAGGAGAGGAGATCCCCACGCCAACTCTTTGCATCCGGTCTCCTCATTTTATCGCCGACTCCGTCGCCACCTTCGGGGAACCCTGACCTACCGTTGCCGGGGCCGGCTCCAGCTCCCGGCATGAAGATGGTTTGGAGTCTACCCACTGGAAAGTAAAAGTGAGGGAGTGAGAGGTCATAAGACACATACACAGTGAGAGAAAAACATGCAAGACCAAACAAAGGCTGATGAAGTTTGCAACTTGAGATTATGAGAATCAGGGGATAAAGAAATCACATCTGGTCTAGGGAAATTAGAAAGGCTTCATGAAGGACCAGTCGGCAAGGTGAGACAGGGAAGGCTTTGTAAGTGGAGGAATATTGGTCTGTGTTGAATCTGGGCCCACACAGAGGTCAATAAGCAAGCAACTGTGGTGCCAGAACACTTATGAATATAAATTGGTGACATTATAGGCAAAGGTCTTGAATGTTAAGCTGAGTCTGAGTTTAACTGAACTGGCAGAAATGCCTTCAAGGAAGCAGAATTTAATCACACAACCTCTGTCATTAGATTTGACCTGTTGACTGATGTTTCCAAATCCCATGTACAGTGTGCTCTGTATGCCCTTCATGTAATTTATGGTGCTCCACCATGTGAAAGGTCCCACAAGGTAGACTATACAAAGGCAAATCATACAAAGTCAGCCTTCAGCCATACTCAGGGTCAGCTGGTGAGGAGAGGTTTAACTGGATTAAATTCTACACATGCTAAGTTTAACTCAGGGAAACTTACATCTTTTACTGAAATTCCCTTCTCCCCTGCCCTCCTCCAATTTCCAGAAGCACCCTTCTGTCTCCTTCCTTGTTTCTTATCCTTCTGCCTGCTTTTATAGTAGACTTCAATGTATTCTAGAACTCCACCCTTGCCTCTTCTCTTTTCTTAACCACCATACTAGCTCTGAGTGGGGAAAAATGTCTTAGGATATTATGCCACCCAGATTTATATTAAGACAGGTGAAGCATCCAAATTCACTTTAGAGACATGGTGCAAGAATATCAAGCTGAAAAATTAACATCAAAACTTATCATTGAAACATGAAACATTTGGATCCCATAGGAAAAAAATCTAAACCTGTTCTACAAGAGGTATTCCCACAGCTCAAATACAAAAGACTATACTGCAGGAGAAAATCCCCCACCAAAGACAAGCTCACAATTGAAACTTGAAAGTCACAAGGAGAAAAACAAAATCATAGACACATATTATCCTAGGGAGAATCAGCAGTTGCAGAAGACAGTAGAATTAGTATTCCAAGAACCAGAAATGCCTGCAATACCGAAATACTAAAATCTGGTATTCTTAAAATCATTAAAGAGATCAAAAGAATAGAAATATTAATGATAGAATAAGACACAAGTTTAAAGATGGATTTTTTAAAATCAAGTAAGACTGAAAAAAATGAATTCACAGAGATTGGCATACAATATGCAATAGGCAAACTAAACAACAGATCAATGAACCAGAAGGAATAGCTAAGGAAACCATCCAGAATGCACATAGGCATATAAAGAGATAAACAATGTCAACAAAAGGTTCAAGTATGTAGTGAACAGAATGAAACCATCTAGTGTCTATCTAATAGAATAGACAGGAGAAGAAAAAAAAGACAGGAGAAAGACAACATTTGAATTTCCTGGGAATGAAGAAAAATTTAAGTTCCCAGATTGAAAAATCAAAGTGAAGTCTAAGCTTGATCAATAAAAACAATTAGAGAAAATTATTCTTTTTAAACCAACATTGATCTAATAATAAAAAATTTCATTCTCTACAAGCCCACAAAAAGGGATCTTGACAAATTCCAAAGACTAAGTGTCATACAGAAAAAGTTCTTTGTATGTTCTTCGATGGTGGGTTTTTTTTAAGCAATAATTGGCACATCATCAAGATAAAAAACATCTGGGGGCACCTGGGTGGCTCAGTCGGTAAGCATCTGCCTTCAGCTCAGGTCATGATCCCAGAGTCTCAGGATTGAACCCCACATCGGGCTCCCTGCTCAGCAGGAACCCTTTGTCTCCCTCTCTCACTCCCCCTGCTTGTGTTCACTCTCTGTGTTTCTCTATGTCAAATAAATAAATAAAATCTTTCAAAAAATAAAATAAAAAATAAAAAGCATCTGTGTATCAAAGGAAGCAATCAACAAAAGTGAAAGTCAACCCAAGGAATGGGATAAGATATTTGCAAATAATATAGTGGGTAAAGAGCTGGTATCCAAAATCTATAAAGAACTTTATCAAACTCAACACCCCAAAAATAAACCCCCCCCAAAAAATAGGCAGAAGACATGAACAGACATTTCTCCAAAGAAGATCTACAGATGGCCAACAGACACATGAAAAAATGCTCAACATCATATATCATTAGGGAAATGCAAATCAAAACCACAATGAAATATAACCTGACACCTGTCAGAAGGGCTGACATGAACAACACAGAAAACAACAGGTATTGGCAAGAATGTGGAGAAAAGGGAACCCTCTTACACTGTTGGTAGGGATGCAAACTGGTACAGTCACTCTGGAAAACCATACGGAGGTTCCTCAAAAAGGTAAAAATAGAGCTACCCTATGACTCAATAATTGCACTACTAGGTATTTATACAAAAATAGTGATTCAAAGGAGTAAATGCACCTCAATGTTCATAGTAGCAATGTCCACAATAGCCAAACTATGGGAAAAGCTCAAATGTCCATCAACAGATGAATGTATAAAAAAAGATGATAAGATATATAGATTAGATAGATAGATATAGATATAGATATATTTACAATGGAATATTACTCAGCCATCAAAAAATGAAATCTTGCCATCTGTAATCACATGGATCGAGCTAGAGTACATTATACCAAACAAAATAAGTCAGTCACAGAAAGACAAATACCATGATTTCACTCATATGTGGAACATAAGAAACAAACCAGATGAACATAGGGGAAAAGAAGGAAAAATAAAATAAAGACAGAGAGGAGGCAAACCATAAGAGACTCTTAACTATAGGGAACAAACTGAGGGCTGCTGGAGGGGATGTGGGGGAGGCAAGTGAGTGATGGGCATTAAGGAGGGCACTTGATGTAATGAACACTGGTTGTTATATACAACTGATAAATCATTAAATTCTACCCCTGAAACTAATACTACATTATATGTAGTATTTAAATTAAATATTTTAAATTTAAATTAAAATTCAAGTATAACTTGAATTTAAATAAATTCTTAAAAGAAAAATAAATAATAAAAATTTAAAAATAAAAAATAAAGCAATAACAAAGACATACTCAAGGAATTTGGAACTTGTTTTTTTTTTCATTTCTTTTTCCTTTTTTTATTAACTTAAATTTTATTAGCCAACATATAGTACATCATTAGTTTCAGATGTAGTGTTCAATAATCCATCAGTTATGTATAACACCCAGTGCTCATGACATTATGCTGAACAAAATAAGTCAATCAGAGACAGACAAGTATATAGTTTCATTCATATGTGGTATATAAGAAACAGCGAAAAGGATCATAGTGGAAGGAGGAACAGTTGGGTGATGGAAATTTAGAATTTGTGCAGAAAGTTTTGGATGGCCATTGGAAGTATGAACAGGAGAGTGACAAAAGCAGGTATTATGTTTTAGGAAAGTCTCTCCAGGTGCAACATGGAAGATAACTCTGAGAATAGGACCTAATTGGAAGTAGGGAGCAATCCAGATAAGAATAAATAACTGGGACCAATGCAGGCACAGACAGGCACTCTCTCTAGAGATGGAGAGGGTGGGATGCATTTGAGAAGCATTTTAAGTGATGATATGGCTGGATAAGGGATGGGTCAGCAAAAGGGTCTATGACTCAGACTTATGGTTGGGTGAATGGATTTAGGGGCCTTTCATGGAGGTGGCAACCAAAGAAACCAGGGGAAACCACCACATCACCAGTTCAGTACACAAGATCCCATGTCTCAGATTTCATGTAAGTGGTAACTAAAGCCTTGAGTACAGATGAAGTTACCAGGGAAAGCATATAGAGTAAGAGGAGCAGAGGATCCACGAGTACTCTGAGAAACACCAGCATTATCAAGAGAAGTCACACAAATCAAGGAAAGAGTGTGTCCATTGGATTTCCAGTTGTGAGACTCTTGCTGAACTTGGAGAGAAGAGTTTTAGCAAAATGTCAGGAATGGATACAAAAAGGGTATGAACTGAGGAGTGAATGTGAGGTGAGGAAATGTAAATGATCATTGAGGTTCCTCTTTCCTGAGGCTTGGTTAGGCATGTAAGGAGACGAGGTCTGGTAGACTCTGAGTTACCTGACTTCAAAGAACGCTAAGCCTCTCAAATATGTGAAACTGAATAGCAATTTCTTGGAAGGAAGAAGGGAAGGAAGGAAGGAAGTTGGAAGAAAGGAAGGAAGGGAGGGAGGGAGGAAGGAGGGAGGGAGGGAAGGGAGAAGGGACGAAGGAAAGAAGGGGGGAAGAGAGGGAGGAAGAAAGGAAGGAAAGAGGGAGGGAAGGGAAAAAGGCAGAAGGAAGACAGGGAGGAATGAAGGAAGGAGGGGAGAAGGAAGAAAGAAGGAAGGGAGGGAGGGAGGCAGGGAGGGAGGGAGGAAGGAAGGTGTGAAGGAAGGAGGGAAGGAAGGAAGGAAGGAAGGAAGGAAGGAAGGAAGGAAGGAAGGAAGGAAGGAAGGAAGGGAAGGAGGGAGGAAGGGAGGAAGGAAGGGAGGAAGGATTGGGAAGGAATTTTACCAAGATTAATTTCTGGTAGAATTTTGTTTCTGCAGATACATTTAAATCTTCTAAGCTAACAGAAAATTTAAAGTAGACAACCTATCTCATTCTTCTTAGTTTTCCAAGTATGCGAAAGTCATCTTATTCCAATATACTCAAATATTTTCAGCATGGATGCCTATAAGCCTTTACTACTTTCGCTTCATTCAGAGCTTCTAACCCTTGCTTTGGTCTTGGTGTTTCCAACAGAGCATCTATAAAGCATTTATGAAGTAGGAAGCAGAATTCAAGCCAGAGAAAGGACGGTAGCCCTTTTCTGTCTCTCAACACTCCATCAAGAAACAACTTCTCAACCAATTAAATGAATTCTTCTAAAGCCTCACGCTCCTGATCCCTGAGTTGTCCAGCTGTCATATAAACCATCCTGCCTCACAACTCGATCACAGATTTCTTTGACAGGTAAATGTAGAGGCTCCATTCTTAATCTAAAATTCTGTCCACCCAGACCAATTTAATTCAATAAATAGCCACTCCTTAAAGTTCAGAGAATAGTTCTTTTTGTGTTGTGTTGTGGTTTCGCTGGTTTGTGTGTTATGGGAAGGCTAGAAGAGAGTATACCCACAGGATTGTGACTAATTTTTTTCATAAATACAATAGGGGTTTGGGGTAGAAACTTTAATAGGAAAAGCAGAAAAATACAGTATTAACAGCCCCATTTACAGTCATGATTTATTTCACTGATTTGGGTTTTCTGCCTTTTTCTGAAAAGAAAAAATTATAAATATCGTTGAAAACGTTTATCACCTGAGATGCACCATTTGGAAAAGAAAACAGGAGAACATATTTTTAAATCATAAATTTCTACCGTGTTCACCCCTCACATAAATAAACAGCCCCCAGCCTTTGCAAGAAATATTAAAGTTCATTTAAATTGCAAATCTGACCTTATTAAAATGGCTTTCTCAAAGAGCCATAAACAAATAGAGTGCGTTAGTAATACTGCCAAACAACGGAATACATTCTCATCCAGTTCTGTAATTAAAGTGGAAAAATAGAATTTTCACAGTTCTAAATGACTCAGAGATGGAAGAAGAAACATGTGATGACAATCTTGAGGTGGGGAGAACGCATCCATCTGGAGGGTCCCCTCAAAAACATCTCTGCACAATGATTCTGAAAGTCAATATAAGCTCTTATGAGCAGCTTGGAAACATTGTTATAGTGTTGCTAATCTAATGTGCTTTTGAATACTTTTCTCCATAGCTACCACATTCCCTTTTAATGTTGGAAGCATAACTATTAAGATTTACTATGTTTGGGGTAAGAATAAAAATGAACAATCAAGAATGAGCTTGTATCTGCAAAAGGCAAGGAAGACCCAGTAAATTTCAGAATGAAAAGCCAAAAAGGCCAGGCTGGTTACCAGGTTTATGGAAAATCCATACCTGAAGGTATATTTAAATTAGTGGATTGTCAGCAAGCAAATGGTTTTCTTTTACTTAGAAAAATAATCCAAGGTGCCATAGGCCACACAAACCAGATGGAGTTCAAGAAGAACTTGGCTTGATTCTAGCTGAGTTTAGCAACTGTGAATTTAGGGTTAAGGAAGTGCTTCCATGAGGTCCAGAGCAAAGTAATGAGAGTAACGAGTTTTTAATAAATAAAATAAAATAAAATAAAAGGACAGGACAGACCACCAACAGAGCTCTTCGGGGACTTAAAATGAGATGGTCACCCAAAATATGCTAGCTTCTTTAAATTTTGTTATGTTCTACCTATATGTGTTCTTTTTAAAATTTATTCATTGATTCATTCAACAAAAGTTTCTAGAATGCCTACTCTATGCTAGACACAAGCCAGTGCTAAGGATGTACCATGAATGAAATACACACAATTCCTGTAATAGCAAAGTTTAGGACTTAATTTCATATAATCTGTTTAAGAACTAAGGGAAGATGGCAGAAGGCCGGGTTACCCCATTTCGGGGAGTCCCCTGAAATGAGCTCAATTCCTGCAAAAAAAACACTACAGGAATACTGTGAGCACCCATGAAATCAGCCTGAAATGTAATATTTCACACTTCTGAATCACTACGGGGGACAAAGAGCATCAGCAAAGAGGTAGAGTGGAGTGAGAGCGATCGGAGGGATTTCCAAAGACAAGGGGCGCAGGGGAGGAAGCCCACAGAGGCGACCCGTTGGAAGGCAATACCCCAGCACAAAAGTGCTCTGTGTTTAGAGATTAAGGTCTGATTCAAAGCAAACAGAAACGGAGAGCCTAAGGGGCAGCCGGATAAACGGGGATATAGATCTGGGGAGAAAAATTGCGCCCCAGTGCTGCACAAGGGAACCCTGCGGAACCGGCAGAGCAGAGTCTATTTTTCCGCCGCTTTTTTCCTTTTTTTTTTTTTTTTTCTTTCCTCTGCTGCTTTTCTCTGCCGCTTCTCTCCACCCCATGGGTCAGGCACGGACCCCCCAGGAAGGCAATTTTGCAGACTTGAGTGTGATGTGCGGGACCGGAACTGCGGGACCACAGTCCCTCCTGTGTGCGGGCGCACCACTGATTCATATAATCTGCTTAAGAAGGCAGGATAAATTTCACCTCGTTTTATAAATAGTTCTATCAAAAATGATTAAAATAAGTTTTTTTAAACATCTTTCTTTTTTTTTAATTTTGAAAATTTTATTTATTTATTTGACAGAGAGAGAGAGATCACAAGTAGGCAGAGATGCAGGCAGAGAGAGAGAAGGAAGCAGGGTCCCTGCTGAGCAGAGAGCCCGATGCGGGCCTCGATCCCAGGACCCTGAGATCATGACCTGAGCCGAAGGCAGAGGCTTTAACCCAGGTGTCCTAAAATAAGTTTTGATGCCCAAGTTGTTTGCTTTTTGTTGTGCCTTTAAGAGGTGATGAATGTGTGTGTGTGTGTGTGTGTGTGTGTGTGTGTGTGTGTGTGTGTTTCAAAGACAATTTCATTTGTGAATATTCTCTGAGATTTTAATAATTTCAAGCCCCTTTCACAGAGAGCAGTTTGTACTTCAAACAAGCTGACATACATCCCTTCATCACATTTGTGCATGAGACCTTGGTAAATAGACCTGCCCTTTAAAACTTGCCACTCACCAGTTTTTGATGTTGTCCCAGAATAAAGAGAAAACTAACTAGTATATGAAGCCAAAATAATAGCATCATGTTCAAACTTTATAGCATGTCATCCTGAGTGGTCTTAGATATGTCCCTTAGCCTCTCTGAGCCTCAATTTCCTTTTGTGAAGCAAGGAAATAATTTCTACTTCCTCTTCCTGTTCAGAAGATACATGAGATCATGCAGAATAAAACAGTGTAAGCATTAGTGTCCAGATGCAATAGCTGCATCTATTACTTCTACAAACTGCTACAGTTACAGTGGGGCTCTGTAAACCATAAATTTCAAGAGAAAACCAGACAAGTGTTTTGACATGTGTATTGCACGTGTAATACATGAGAAGACTCAGAGATAAGTAACTCAAAGAGGTGGCTTAGAATTCAGGCTTATATAGCAGTTCCAACAGAGAACAATACATTTATAGAGAAATGATAGGACAGAGGAAAATGATTCTAAGCTTCCAAGGGTGGTAAACTATGGGAAAGTAAATAGAATGGAAACTGATGTTAGTTAAAAGTTGATCAGCACAGCTCTGTGACATGGATGCTTCCGATGCCATCTCTAGGCTGAGACAGCTTAAATTGTCTCTTATGATTAACTTTTCCCCTCTTTGGTGAAGAAAGAAGGAGGGACACCCTTAAAATGCTCTCTGTCCTCTTTTCAGGTGAATAGGGGAAAAGTGGAGAGCTTTCCTTGTATGTGCTTCTTCTCAATTGCCTTCAGCTCAAAATAATCCTTACACAAAGTGACATATTTTGGGGTGACATTTTATTTCCTTCAAGGACAAAAGCTCTCTGCAGACCACCCAACTGTTTATACTTGGCTACTAAGAGTAGCCTCAAATTAGGCTGAGGTTGCAACCAAGCCACTTGGCAGAATGAGCACCAAGCATATGTGTCTGACACTGACACACCCAAAGATAAATCCACACTGAAATTCCCCAGGATTTTCAGAACATCTGTCTTTACTCATGTGGAGTTGAGGTTTTATTCTTGGAGCCCACTCCATTTACTAATCAAATGCTAATTGAGCACCTTCCTTAAATCATGGTAGGAAGTTAGATTTCATAGGTGCCACAGGGACCCACTGAAGAGTTAATATACACTCATACATACTCAGCACAGTATGCATTCAATTATTTTTGTTCCTGTATAATAAAAGATCTGAATACAACAGTCTTCTAAAACAGAAATGGGGGGGGGGGGGAAGAGGCAAACCACCAGACTAATGGAGTTACTGAACTTAAGCATTTCATTTTGTTCTATATAAGCAATTCAGAGCAAGGAATGTGTTTTAGTTCTTGTCATTTTTTTCTCTCTGTAACACCAGGAGAGAAAGTTTCAAATGACTAATGACTAAAATGGCCCCAGATTTCTCATTCAGAAAGGACCATTTTCTATGTTTGAAATGTAATGAGAAAAATATCCATCAATGCTAAGCGCTTGAGTGTGGCTATTCCCAACTAATAAATCACAAACCTCGGTCAATCTGTTGATCTCAAAGCCTGACCTGAGAGATTGCCATGCTCCTCCCTTTTTCTGCTCTGACCCCACTTCTCCAGAGAGTCTCATGCCTCACAATGGATGGTCACTGTCAGGCAGGTATGGATGTGAGTGGTCTCCATGCCCCCTGCTCTCTGCCTCCTCTCCACATGTGATTCATGCTGCTTCTACTAAATCAAGTTACTACCAAATTTAACCACCATCCCAATTTCACTGTCATTTCTTACCACTTACAACACCAACCTCTCAACCCAAACCACTGATGTCAAGACTCAAAGACATGGAAAGGTAATTCACTATGAGAGAAAGTCAGGAAAGCTATTGGAACAGAATTCCAAGTGATCTGGGTGTTAGCATTGAGTTAAGGGCCATTGCCTCCACTGTAGCCTGCCCAAAGGCTGTGGATGAATACAATGGGGCGGGAAAGAGTGTGGGGAGGATGGCAAGCCCTCCTCCGGCATCAGTAACCCCGGGGTAAACAGCTCATTGTCTCCACTCAACCAATACATGTGTCCTCCCTCCTGTGAATTCTAGCTCAGGAAATAAAATCAAGAGACTGGAACTCAGAGACAGTAAGAGGCAAAGTTGATTAAAGCTTTGATTTTCCATGTAACATAGCTTGAAGATAGCAAGCAATATGACTCCTTGAGGGGATAATAAATAATGTGGTGCATTTCCCTGAAGACTTAGGAAAAGGATCCCCCAGCATCATATGCGGTTTTATTTTCTGGAAACTGGAAGAACGAACTCCTCCCCTTCACACTGATATTTTTCTGTGACTTAAGCAACACCCTAGAAATGCCCACTAGGCTATAGTCACAGGTCTGGCCTGAAAGTTGGCTGAGTCTGCAGATATTTATTACCTACTATATATGTTATCAGGTGTCTTACAAGGTTGAATTTGCAGAAGAAACTCAAACATTCTTATTCCTAGAGAAGTTAAGTCAGGGTGAAGCAGCATCTCTGTATACAAAATCAGAGACCAAAGAGATGAGCAAAGAATCTGGTACAAGGTATACATATGGTAGAAATAAAGGTGGTGAGGACAAAAGGAAGGCAACAGAAGAGGCAACATGACATGGGAAATTCTGGACAAGTTTAGAAGAATGCATATATCTGCTGGTGGGGTTCCACGCATCCTCTAGAAGCTTCCAAACTCCACACTGTAGAGTTGTGTCCTACCCCCATCACGTGGGGCTAGATTCAGATTTTCTAATTCCAGATGCCTGCTGTCTGTCTTTCTGAAAGCCTGTCCAAGACCACAAAATTCCTTCCAACTCAAAAATCTCAGGGTGAGCAGAAGTGGGCACACCCCAACTAATGGAGAATGTGCATACTGGCACAACTTAAACAGGGACTGGAGGGGATCATTTGGCAGGATATTTTCAAAGTTCACAAATATGCCTCCTTTGGTTCCAATAATTCTACTTGGAAGAATTTATACTAAGGAAAAAATAAGGCTTTGCATAAAGATTTTAGTTATGTCCATTTTTATATATATCATGAAAAGTTTAAAGTGATCTAAACAACCAAAAACAGCAAATCAGTTAAGGAAATTATGTTATCTTAGTATGATGAGGTACTGTTCAGCTATTAAAACTGAACCAGATAAATATGCATTGGCATGAAAAGATTGAAGTTCATGCCATGCAAAGCATACTCAAAATTTTATGTATGAGTCTAATTTTGTAAAAAAAAAAAAAAAAAAGTGTGTATCACACACACACACAGACACACACACACACCAGCCTATTATGCATTCTTGTGGGTATGTCTATAATTACAAATAAAATACCAAGGTGTTTATCTCTGGATGGTGGGATTCAGGGTGCATTGTATTCCCTTTTTAATTATCTACATTTCATAGTTTTTATATGACACACACGTATGGCTTTGGATATTAGGGGGGAAAAAGTTTACCTTTTTTATTTTAAAAAAATGTTAAAAAGCAAACTCTCAGGGGAAATTAATCCATGAAACAAGATGAAGAGCCACAATGGTGGGCTCACCAGAGAGTCTATGGGAGCCACAGGTTGATGTATGATTGTAATTCAACTCCAGGCAAAAGTATGGCAGGAAAAAGAAATGCATGCTGATTCTCAGTTGGTCGGCTTGGCCATTTTATCCAAGGCATGCCCAAGGTGGCCAGGAAAATAAAATGCATAGCCACTCGAGCCTGGCAGACTAGAGGAGCTTCAAGCGGTTCCACGTGACTCAGATAAAGATGAGAAGGGGCACGCACAGCAGGCTCCTGTCAGGCAGGAAGGCAGCAAGGTAAGGCTTGTGTTCCTAGGCCTTTGCAAGCTCAAACTACAACACTTACTCTCTGTGTGAACAAATAGGGGGATGACAGTGGGGAGGCCCCCTGGAACCCAGCCGGAGCCTTCTCAATGAGACGAAGCCTGTGACAGGGTTACCACACTGCTTAATAACAGTTTTTAGGCAAATGACAGAAAGCTCATTAACGCCACATTACCCACTGAATAGGGAAAAATAAATAAATAAGGCAGAGTTTATTAACTGGTAGAGAAAAATGATTATAGGGTAAATAAAAGTGACTCTAGGAAAGAGAGATGAGAACATATTAAGGAAGAAAGAAAGATATTCAGCTGAAGAGGATCTGGGAAATGAGGTAGGGAAGGGGCAGGCCATAGCTTCATCACTATGATGAAGCAGGGAAGCTAGGCTGGCTGAAACACAAAGTAAGAATTCATTCATAGTTTTCTTAACACAATAGCGGGCAAGATGGGAAATAAAGTCAGATTCCCTCATGTACACATTGTCCTGAAATGCAGAAATCAGAGTCCTGGAGTGGCCCAGAGGGGGCATACAAAAGGATGGACGCCTTTATGGGGAAGATTCTATTTGACAGCTGGAAGACAGCATGAAGCAGACTACTCAGAGAAACCCAAGAGCTTCTTCGAGCAATTTCTTATATACCTCCTGCTGTGCAACCAGGGAAGGTAACTCACAACCCTACTGAGAAATCAACCCCATAGAGCTCATCTGTCCATCTGTGAGAATGAGAGCCACGTAGCAGCTTCTTATGTCGACACTCATCCATCCCTACTCCAGTCCTGGAAGAGATTCTCTGGAGACAGACTATGTTGAAAAGTCAACCAGAGACCCTGACTCCACTCTGCCAAGTGCTTACTGCTTTGGACATATGGGGGTGCCAACTTTTACTCCACACAACACATCCCCACACTAAACACTTTACCTGAGATTTTGTTGGTGAAATAAGTAATAATTGCACCCCACCTGGTGATCCTGCAACATCTATCTCCTTTTTGGGAGACAGCTTACTTTCTGTACTTTTGCTGTTGTACAACTTATGAAAAATTCCCCAACATCCTCACAGCCAGGTCTTTCACAATGTTGAGCCTTTGGGGTGATGGCTCCCTGTTTAAACTGCTTGTTTTCACCTTGCTAACTCACAGACTAAACTCCAGGGTCATCCCCTCTCAGGAGGCTTGCATGCCAGCCCTTCCTTTCTTTTGATAAGCCTCCATGGTGACCCACCATAGTGTCCTCCCATGCCTGGACTGATAGTTCTCTGAAGACACGGCCTGAGTCTTTTTCCATGTTCATTTCTGGGCACCGAGCTCAGAGAATGGCACATTGATGAGGCCCAAAAACGGTTGCTAAGTGAGTGATAAATTGAGCATGCAGATGGCTTCCTCTCAAAGCCATCCCTCCTTCCTTTTGTTCATGTTTTGGGAAGAAGAACACAGATTTGGGAAGAGAATGGCTAAGATAGATTCTTGCACTGGCGGTCTTTTAGGTTTCCCAAGTTGCCAGGTAGATTTCATGTCAACATCCTTGCTGTCTACTAGTCCATTCAGTATATGGATGAAGTGCTTATCAGGGACAAGACCTGTCCTTGGCAGTGCAGTCTGCTTACCCTGCCCTTCAGAAGTCTATACTTGTAAATTTATGGCTTATAGTTCTCATGAAAGTATAAATATTAGCTCCTATTTATTTAACACCTGCTACTAACTCCCTGCAGGTCAAGCCCCCTTGTCTGCCCCTGGGGCCTTGCCAGCCACCATGATGATTTGGCCTCCTGGTTTCCAGTGGTTAACCCTGCTCCCTCACCTTTATCATGTTGGAGTTCTTCATAAATGGAGCTTCTACATAAATTATTTTCCCCAACCCTTGTGGCATTAGCATCCCCTTTTCCAGATAAGAATATGAAGGTATGTAGACATTACAAAACTCACCACAGGGACCACGGTCAGTGGACATCTAAGCTGGGATCAGAACCCTCCTTCTCTTCCCAAAATACTGGAATGCCCCTCCAACTTTATAGACCCTCCCTCTCTCTTAACCTTAGCTCTCTTAATTCTTTTTGTGTGTACATATGGTTCCTTCTAAGAATTTTTTTAAGCTAGAAAAACAGTACAATAACTGTCACAAAACACAACAGTTGGTAAAAGTCAAGCTCATGGCCTTGGTAATGACAGCTCTGTATCTTGAAGTTGGAGAAATCACTTAGAGCAAGGGACAGAGCAGATCTCTTTATAAACTAGTTCATGGACTCAGCCCTTGGAGCTACGTTTTCAGGAGAAGAGAGACAGATCACAAATTGCTTCAGAAGGAAAACAATCAATGTGGAGTCCCTGGCAAAGGTGTTTGATTTGTTGCATTTTGACAAAAAGAAATGTCCCTATAAGGAGTTGTTCCCAGATATTGAGAGCACTCCTTTGGCAAAACCCACATAACTGAAGAGAAAGCAGAAGCCCTTTGAGAAAGCTGCTGTCACACAAATATGTCAGAGGACAATGTGGCATTTTGTTACCTCCTGAGGTGACCACAGCCCTGCAAGCTTATGATTACATTTCACTCTGCTGCTTCATATTAATTAAAGGAGCAAGTGATGTGACCTACCTATTACAATACCAAGACTCCCACTGAACGGCACTTCAGCCATGTGCATAAACAAGGCCCCGCTTCCAAATCCCATCGTGTTTGGCTTCTCCCAGAAGCAGATGCTAAAATGAGATTAGATGTGCAAGATATTCATTGGGGAAAGTGCCAGTGAGGGGAAAAGGGAAAGGGAGCCAGAAGACCTGGAAGAGCCATCAGACCATGGGGTGCAGCTCTGACCTGTGTGAAGGAGACAGGGAAAGAAGCAGGTGTGAGTGAGCGGTCCTCATCTGTCATGTGGTCTGCCCAAAGTTCCAAGAGACTGCCCAGGAGTCCTGAAGCCAAGGTGGCCCATCAGATGAGTCTTACTTCTTGCAGAAATGGGACTGTGTCCATGTGGTCACTGTCCTTAGCCATTGGCTGGAATAGCCCAGGAAAAGTCCATGGACCTGACCACTGAGGGAGCCCATGGAGCCACTGTGAGCCAGACTTTGTCCAGGACATCATTCAGTACCTGATCCCTCAGACCTTCATCATAACAGAGGCCATGATGATGTTTCTGGTCTCTCAGTAACAGTGTCAACTTAGACCCTATGTCTAAATGTCTTCAAAATGTTTCCTTACCCCAGTATACAGGTATCTGTTCTCAGTGAAGAAAGCTCTTTTCACAGGAAATATTGAAAAGCCTCCAGCTGAATGTCAGTCAGTTACTGGGGAAAAAAAGAATCTTTCTCTCATTTTCTTTTTACAAGGCTACCAGTCTTTTCTGAGTGGGGTCCACCCTTTTCCTCATTTAACTATGATTCCCTACTAAGAGCATTATCTTCAAATAAAGTCACACTGAGAGACAGGACTTCAACAGATGAGTTTAGAGGGAATACAATTCCGTCGAAAGCAGTCCACCTTGTGCCCGGGACTATCTCTGCCCCACAACCTGGTCAGAACAAGATCCTGTTTTTCTACCAGGTTGTAAGTGAGACAGTCCCAAAACCCCATCATACTACCTGTTTCCTGGGACATCTCTGGCATCACGTGCATTGATCTGGGTTTTCTGACAAGTGGATGCCAAGACCAGATTAGATATGCAAGAGATGTACTGGAGGAAATTCCTGTGAGGAAAACAGGGTGGTCCAGACAGCAATGAGGGTCTGGGCCCTGTGAAGGACAGAGGAAAGAAGGGAGTTTCAAATGAAAATCTCAGACTGTAATGCAGTTCTAGAAAGTTTCAACCAGGCTGAAGGGGAGCTCTCAAATGATGAGCCAAAATAGCTTTCTGCTGAGCAATCGTTGGCTAGAGCAACCCATGGAAACTGAAGCTTTGTATGAGGCCAGGGAAGGATTCAGAGCTAAAGTCATCAGTCAGTGATCTCTGCAACAGGGACTCTGTGTAGTATACAGGAATGGTCACTGAACCTATCTACTCCAGAGATTTATTAGAAAACATACAAAGTATTCAGGGTCTACCAGGAAACCAGGAGACAATCAGAACTGAAAACCAAGCAAAAAATGTACTTGCCATTGTTAGAGGAATTGCTGAAAATATGTATCCCCTTGCGGCAGACAGAATTCTATGACCCCTATGGTCCTTGTCCTGTGGATATGGTGAGATCCTTCCTGTGACTCTGTGACATTAAATGGCAAAAAAGGATTCTTGCAGATGTAATTAGGATTACCAACCAGTTGCCTTTGGTTAATCAAAAAGTAGATGATCTGAGCAGGCCTAACTTAAGCATCAGCTGGTGGTAGCCAGAGAGTTTTCTCCAGCTGGTAGTAGAGGGAGTCATTCACAGACCAAAGAGGATTCAACTTGAGAGGTCTCACTGCCAGCTGAGATGAGGTGGGAGGGTATGTGAGAAGGTGCCTAACAAAGCACCACAAGTGGCCCTCGTGACAGAGTAAACCCACTGATCACCAGGCAAAGGGGCCCTCTGTGCTGCAACTCAAGGACCAGAATTCTACTGGTGACCTCAATGTGCTTGGAAGCCTATTCTTCCTCAAAGCCTCAGATGAGATTGCAGCCATCTGATATACCTTGAAAATGGGACCCCAAGCAGAGAACCAGCAGAGCTATGCCAGGCTCCTGACCTGCAAAACTATGGGATAACAAATGGGTATTATTTTAAGCCACTATGCATTTGGTGAATTGTTACATTATGAAAGAAAACCAATATTCCCCTCTCCAAAACATACAAATTAATTATGTATGTGCGATGGATGGATGGATGGATGGATGGATGGATGGATGGATGGACAGATGGAAAAATGGATGACTAGGTGGTTGGATGGATGCATGCATGCATGCACAGATAAAAATACTCATCACATGCTCTCAAAAGCTTGTGTCTTCACGTTGCTTAAGGTCTCCCATAACCCAGTTTCCTATGTGCAAAAAGTGAGGGTGAACAAAAATAAAGGATGATTCATCTTGCTAACTAATCTCTATGATCTTTTCTGATCCTAAGATTACTAAAACTCTGCTCCTACAATAAATTGTGTAACTTGAAAGATCTCATTTTATTATTTTATTACTACCTAATCTCTCTTTCCTAACATTTCTTCATAACAATCTTAATAAAAAAAAAAGGTTAACTTTTCTTTAGCTTTTACTTTGCAGCAAGTGCATGTGTCATTTCATTTACTGCACACCAAAATCCTGTAAAGTAGAAATCCTATGCTGTAGAATAAAGAAATAACCTTACAGATTTGCTTGTTCAGAGTATTTATACAGCATCTACTAGATGTTGAACACCAGTCTAGGCCCTCGGGATACAGTGGCAAATAAAGTTTAAAAAAGAAATCTTGCTGCTTTCATAAAGCTTCTTCTAGGAGGGAGCTAGACCATAAATGAGTAAGCAAATAAATGTACATGATGGCTTCAGATTTGATAAATGCAGGACATAAATATATGCAGGACATAAAGGATATATGGATCCAGGATATATGTGGGACATAAAGCAAGGTAACAGGATACAGGGTGACTGAGGTAGAAGGCGGCCACTTCAGGCTGAGGTCTGAATAATGAAAGGAGGTCCCGTAACCCAAAGTTCTGAAAAAAGAGCACACTACCCAGAAGATACCATAGGGAGAGGAGCAAGGGGGTGGAGGAGTGTAGGAGACCTAGATATCATCAGGTCCCAGGAGTTCAGCTAGATGGTTATCAAACTGGTCTGAACACCTACAGACTCAATGGGAGATTGAGGAGAAGAAGAGTGGCAAATCTAGAAATAAAAAAGTGACCACTTTCAGGTAGGTAGGATGTGCACAGAAGTGAACCTGAGACATCTGAGAAGACAGACTGCAGGGGGAAGGCACAGCTCCTGGCCAGTAATAGAGCGGAGCACAAAATTGGAACTTTTGGAAATCTGCTCAACTGAGGGACTTCACAGAGGGTGGAGCCCTCGCTGGGATACTATGGTCTCAGGACCATAGGGGTCACAGAAACCTGGGTGCCTGAGCTTGGCAGAATTCCCAGATATTGGACCAGGGAAGCTGGTGCAGAGATGGAGCCAAGGCTTCGAGAGAGGCTCTCAGCTGGAGCTTACCTTAAACCGTGATCTGAGGCGCAGTCACAGTCAGGCCACTGCTCTTAGAGAAGGGACCTGTGGTAGATCCAGGGAGACCCCCTTCTTCCTCCTCCACTGGGAGGAGTGGTGCGGGAGCATGCTGCAGGAATCTGCTGGGTTTGGAGACTCCAAAAGGGACCGAGCACCAGAGATAGAAACACTCAGTCACAGACCGGGTGAGCAGCAAGTGTGGCCAGAGACCAGGGAGACAGGTGTTACTGACTACTTTTCTCTGGGGGCACACTGGGGAGGGGAGGCCCCCAGCTCTTGTCTCCTCGGGGCTGGAAACTGGGAGGCTGCCATCTTCATTCTCCTCCTCCAAAGCTGTACGGAAAGTGTTCAGGGAACAAAAACTCCGGAGAGCAAACCTGAGCAGATTGCTTAGCCTGGTCCCTGGCAAGGATGGGGCAGTTCCGACTCTCGCAAAGACATTTGAGAATCAACACAACAGGCCCTTCCCCCAAAAATCAGGAAAACATCCAGCCAAGACCAGGTTCATGGATGAGTGAGAACTGCGGAACTCAAGAGATAGGGGAATGCCCCACATAGATTTCATGGATTTTTTCCATGAATCTTTTTCCATGAATCTTTTTCCATGAATCTTTTTCCATGAATCTTTCAAAGTTAAATTTTTTTAATTTTATTTTTTCTTATCCTACTTCTTAAATGTTTTCCTCTTTTCCATTTTAACATTTTTTAACTATTTTATTTTATCAGTAACTTTTTTTAAAAAACCCTTTTTTAATTTTCATTGTTTTAGACATGCTCTATCCCTTCATTTTATCTAAACTTATTTTTTGTATACATATAGGTTTTTCTTTCTTTAAAATTTTGGGATACAATTGCTTCTAATAGATGAAAATCAACCGTAATCCAGTGCATGGCTTTGTTCTAATCTCCAGCCTCATCAAATTCTTTCCTCTTTTTTTTTCTTTTTTCAACCAACTTATCAATTCCTTTTTTAGAATCATTTTTAATTTTCATCTTTACAATCATAGTCCATCCCTTCATCGTGTATACCCTTTATTTTATACATATACAGGTTGTTCTTTCTTTAAAATTTTGGGAGGTAGTTTCTTCTAACAAACCAAAATACACCGAAAATCAAGTGTATGGCTATGTTCTACTTGCCAGCCTAAGCATACATAGAGAGAAAGACAGATAGATATCAATACATATAGATATACAGGTACACATATTTTTTTTTCCTTTCTTCTTCCCCTGGTTTCAGGTCTCTTCTAATTTGGTGAGTGTATATTTTTCTGGGGTCATCACTAGCCTTTTAGTATTTTCTTCTCTCATTCATCTATTCTCATCTGGATAAAATGACAAGAAAAAAACTCACCTCAAAAAAAAGAACAAGAGGCAATATTGACAGCTAGGGAAGTAATCAATAGGGACATTAGTAATATATCAGAACTAGAGTTCAGAATGACAATTATCAAGGTGCTACCTGGGCTAGAAAAAAGCATGGAAGATACTAGAGAATCCTTTTCCAGAAAAATAAAATCCATTTTGGGGGAAATAAAAGAACTAAAATCTAACGAAGTTGAAATCAAAAAACTATTAACAAGGTACAATAAAAAATGTAAATGTAGGCTCTTACTGCTAGGATACATGAGGCAGAAGGGGGAATTAGTGATATAGAAGATGAAATGATGGAGAATAAAGAAGCTGAGAAAAAAAGAGACAAACAACCTCATGGACCATGAGGGGAGAATTCAAGAGATAAGTGACACCACAAGATGAAAAACGATTAGAAAAATTGGGATCCCAGAAGAAGAAAAAAGAGAGAGGGGGGAAGAAGGTATATTGGAGCAAATTATAGCAGAGAATTTCCCTAATTTGGTGAAGAAAACAGGCATCAAAATCCAGGAGGCACAGAGAACCCTCCTCAAAATCAATAAAAATAGGTCCACGCCTCATCATCTAATAGTAAAACATACAAGTCTCAGTGACAAGGAGAAAATCCTGAAAGCAGCTAGAGACAAAAGGTCTGTAACATACAATGGTAGAAATATTAGATTGGCAGCAAACCTATCCACAGAAACCCGACAGGCCAGATAGGACTGACATGATATATTCAGAGCCTTAAATGAGAAAAGTATGCAGTCAAGAACACTCTATCCAGCTAGGCTGTTTTGAAAATAGAAGGAGAGATAAAAAGCTTCCAGGACAAACAAAATCTAAAAGAATTTGTAAACACCAAACCAGCCCTACAGGAAATACTGAAAGGGGTCCTCTAAGCAGAGAGAGCTTTACAGTGGAACAGACCAGAAAGGAAAAGAGAAAATATACAGTAAGGATCACCTTACAGGCAATAACGATTCTGGATTCAAATCATTCAATAGTTACCTTAATGTAAACAGGCTAAATGCCCCAATCAAAAGACACAAGGTATCAAAATGGATAAAAAAAATAAGACCCATCTATAGGCTGTCTGCAAGAAACTCATTTTGGACCAAGAGACACCTTCACATTGAAAGTGAGGGGGTGGAAAACCATTTACCATGCTAATGGACATCAAAAGACAGCTGGGGTGGCAATCCTTATATCAGGAAAATTATATTAAAAGCCAAAGACTATAATAGGAGATGAGGAAAGACACTATATCATACTTAAAGGGTCTGTCCAACAAGAAGATCTAAGAATTTTAAATATCTATGCCCCTAATATGGGAGCAGCCAATTATATAAACCAATTAATAATGAAATCAAAAAAACACAATGACAATAATACAAGAATAGAAGGGAACTTTAACACTCCCACACTGAAATGGATAGACCATCCAAGTGAAGGATCAACAAGACAATAAAGGCTTTAAATGACATATCATACATATATTCAGAACATCCCATTCCAAAGCAACAGAATACATATTCTCTCTAGTGTACATGGAACATTCTCCAGAATAGATCACATCCTGGGTCACAAGTCAGGTCTCAACTGCTACCAAAAGATTGGGATCATCTCTTGCATATTTTCAGACCACAATGCTTTGAAACTAGAACTTAACCACAAGAGGAAAGTTGGAAAGAACTCAAATACATGGAGGCTAAAAAGATCCCACTAAAGAATGAATGCATCAACCAGGAAATTAAAGAAGAATTTTTAAAATTCATGGAAACAAATGAAAATGAAAACACAACTGCTCCAAATCTTTAGGACACAACAAAGGTGGTCCTGAGAGGAAAGTATAAAGCAATACAAGGCTTTCTCAAGAAACAAGAAAGGTCTCAAGTACACAACCTAACTCTACACCTGAAGGAGCTGGAGAAAGAACAGCAAAGAAAACCTAAACCCAGCAGAAGAGAAATAATAAAGATCAGAGCAGAAATCAATGAACTAGGGGGGTCAAGATGGCGGAAGGCCAGGTGACCGCATTTCGGGGAGTTCCCTGAAGAGAGCTGAATTCCAGCAAAAAAAACACTACAAGACCACCGTGAACACCCATGAAACCAGCCTGAAATGTGATATTTCCCACTTCTGGACCGCCACGAGAGACAAAGAACATTGGCAAAAAGGTAGAAACAAATTGGAGGGTCTGGAGGCTTGCCCCCAGAGACAGGGGAGTGGAGGAGGAAGCCCGCAGAGCTGAACCATTGAAAACAAATACCCCAAAACGAAAGTGCTCTGTGAGTGAGGAATAACAGCAGATTACGGCCTGAATCGGGGCTAGAAAGAAGCTAAACACAGCTAAGCCCGGGGCAAGGCAAGGAGACTTTTTAAAATCTTTTATTTTCTTTCTTTTCCCGCTGCCCGGACTCCCTCCCCCCTGCTGGCGCCGCCCCGGTGCACGCGCGTGCAGGCGCCCGGGCCTCCTCCCCGGCGCGCCCCAGCCCCCGGCCCCGGCCCCAGGGCGCGCGCAGCCGCCCAGGCCTGCCTCCGCCTGAGCCGCCACAGCTGCCAAGAAAGCAGCGGGAGTGGATTCTATCCTGCCCTTCTCTCCTGTTTCTCTCCACACCGTGGGCCGTGTGTAGAGCCCCCCAGGGGAAAACGTTTTTTACAGACTTTCGTGGGACCGGAGAGGCCCCAGGTCCCTGGGGGCAGACAAAGTCGCCCGATCCAAAAGGAGTTGTGGCTTAGAGGTGCGGGAGTGAAACGACAAGCGGGGACGGGGGCAGAAATCAATACAACGTCTGCACCAGCCCGGCTGTGACAGACTGCCAACCGGGAGACTGGAAAGAGCCCCTCCCTGTGTAGAGGCTCCCTCTGGGAGGGAGGTCTGGGCACAGACATCCTGCTCCGACTTGACTTCCTCAACTGCTGAAAAAAGACGCAAAAGAACAACACTCCGCTACCAGAGAATTGCAGCCTGATAGTCTGGTTGCCATTGAGACAGGCCTCTAGCAGGGGGGCCGAGAGACCCAGCCTAGGTAGAAGGACTGAAGGGGAATGACACGCCCCACCCCCAGAAAACACGCCAGAAGCTCAGGAGGACAACATTCCAAAGCAAAACCCCAAATTGGGGGAAAGGCAATTTATTAAACTCCTGGCACTGACTAGAAGTACCAAAAACTCTACAACTCATTGATAAAATTTTCACCTCACTTACTTTTTTAAACTTTTTTCTAGTTTTACTTTTAAAGCATACACTTTAAGCTTAAAATTACACTCTCACGGTTTTTCTTCTTTCAATTTTTATCCCCCTTCTTATCACAACGGGATACCCAATACAACACCCCATAATATTTTTTACTTTTTATATATATTTTTTTTATTCTTTTTAATTTTTTTATTCTTTTTGCTATTTTTTTTCTTTTTTTTCTTTCTCTTTTTACCCTGAAATTCAAACACACCCCTGTATTTTCTGCTTTTGTTGTTCCCTCTTGTTTCCCTGTTAGCTCTCTCTGTTTCTCCCTTTCTTCTCTCCTCTTTCCTTTATTCTCTCTTTTACGTGTACATGTAGATACAAGCTCCAAGTCAATCCCACATCCCTATTCAAT